>APFE030048444.1:61859-164489 GCA_000404065.3 Pinus taeda
CAAGGATGAGACTATTTCATCAAACTGCAAGGCAGTTGCATTGCTACCTATTGTAATAACCAGACTATCCCACGAATATGGTAGAGAACACAACAAACTGATGCACTTATCTTCATCTAAAATTTTAATATCAATAGATGCTAGCTGACTTACCACAATATTAAATGCATTCATATGCTCTATCACCGAGTCTCCATCTTTCATCCTCAGGTTATACAGATTTTTCTGTAAGAACAGTTTATTCACCAGAGACTTAGATTGGTACAAAGTCCCTAACTTGTCCCAAAAAACCTTCATCGTAGCTTCCCCTAATACATTCAACAATACTAAATCTGAGACACACAATCGTATTGTGCTCTTTGCCTTACGATCCAACTTCTTCTATTTTTCATCAGACGCTCCCGTTGGTTTAGTACCCAGATTTACCGCGATCCAATCCACTGATCTTTATCGACCAACAGATCCTCCATCTTGAGTTTCCACAACTCAAAAATATGACCATTAAATTTCTCGATTTCTATCTTTCCACTGCTCACCATCTTCTTTCACCACCAGAATCGATCTCGCAGATCTCCCACTAAACAAGGTCTACCACAGGCCCGAGCGAAACCTTTCAGCAACAAAGGTGTCCCCTTGAAGCCAAAACAACTCTGATACCAAATGTAGGTTTTAACCCCGTACAAAAATTACCTGCATATTCTAAAACACATAAAATAAACAATGCAAGATCATAACACATAAAACACATATACATAGAGATTTTCCCCTAGATCCCAAAACCGGGACTACAAGCTTGATTTTTCATTATGTTCCTTTCATTGTTATAATACATATTTATACATGCTGAAGCATCCAATACCATGCACCGAAAACCATCGCGTCCAAAAAACATGCGTGAAAATCATGCACAAAACCATAGGTGGGTCCACCCACCTAACATATGTTCCAAAACCAAAATTTTCCGGGGCACTGCCCCGGACCCCGTAAAGTGGGGTTACTTACACCCCTCAAACCCCCAGTTAACCACGTGGGCTAGTTGTGGAAAGAATATAACACAACCCAACAACAAAACCCTATTATTTGTTCCTGTTGTGTTGAGACTCAATTTGAGCTCACATTTGTAAAAACTCTGCTCTTGAAGACATAATAAAGAGGTCACTATTGAAAGCTAGACCAGGAGACGTAGCCCAAGAGTTTTGGGTGAACTCCTTGATTATTTGTTGTGTTATGTGTGTATCTGTTATGTTTCTATAGCTACTTCATTGTCTATATTATTTGTAATCTTTTCGATCTATTGCACTAAGTAATATAGGAAAATCTTGCACATGAGTCTATAATACCTTAATATTAGTCAAAGATCTCATTTTCAGATCAAGTGGTATCAAAGCTTTAGGTTTGCTAAGGTTAGACAAGCTTGTGCTGGATTTTTGAATGTTAACTAGGTCAAAGCTCAAACTAGGAGAATGCGAACTTGTTGAGGCTAAACCATAGATTGGGAGAGTCTATTCTCAAAGGAGAATGGTAGAAGAAACTCCATAGGAATCAGAAACCCAATTCATGGAAATTTTTATGGCCATGGTGGAAGAGATGTATTGGGAGTTTAAGAAAGGTTGAGGTGAAAGCACTTCAACACCTCAACCAAATAAAGGAGCAGAGGAACCTCTTCTAGTTGCCCATCTAGAAGGCAAAGGAAAAGAAGAGAAACCTTCTCCACCATCTACTCCATCATCACCATCTCATCATATTCTTCACATAAAACTAGCCCTGAAAAGAAAAAGAAGAAAACTTCTTTGATTAAATAGATGTAAAGTTCGATTTGCCAATTTATGATGGAGAAGTAAATGCAGAAAAGATAGATAACTGGATTAGACAGATTGATGTATATTGCAGGGTGCAAAACATTGATTCAGAAAGGAGAAAGATTTAGCTGGCTAGCCTTCGCCTTGGAGGAATTGCACTAGTGTGGTGGGAAGGCAAGACACAAGCTGATCTGAAGAGTCATGGTAAAATTCTTTCGACTTGGAATGAATTTGTTTCTGCTAAAAAAAAAAAAATTCTATCCTCTAGCTTATATGCAGCAAGCAATGATGTGTTTGCAAACTCTTCGCCAATTAAAGGGCCAAAGTGTACAAAGTTATACCTAGGAATTTAGAAAAAGAACTTTAACTCTAGGCATTTCTCTAGACTCACCTGAAACTTTGTTGAAGTATATAGGTGGTCGGCATAGCTATTTTAAGCACACCATTCTCATGTTTAATCCCACTAGCCTACATGATGTATCAGTTTAGGCTACACATCTAGAAGCTAGAGGCAAGAATGTGAACCCAGAGATTAGGAGATCATCAAAACCCTCTGCAAGCAAAAACAAGGAAAAGAAAAAGTTGAAATGGAAAGAGAGGAAGACAAATGGTGTACAAAAAGGCAAACCTTCATGTACTCACTGCAAGAAGGATGGGCACAATGATGAACATTGTTGGTCTTTGCATCCGGAGCTGAAACCTAAGAAGTTCGGTGGTAAGAAGAAGAAGAAGATTGCTGCTGCTATTCAGAAAGACTTGGGGTCAAACTCAGGCGATGAAACAATAGCCACAACCACAGGTATAAAAGGTAAAAATTCTGAAGTATCTACAAGTAATTCTGCACAATCTATTGATAATGAAAATAATGAGAGGAAAAGACATGAGCTTTTTCATATTAGAGTTATTTCCAAGCATCAAAAGATTGATACTTTATTTGATAGTGGATCACAAGTAAACCTGATTTCTAAAAAAATTGTAAAGAAGATGGGATTACTAACAACACCTCACAAAAATCCATATCCATTAGGTTGGGTATGTGATAAAGCAAGCTACAAGTGACTAGACAATGTAAACTTAGGTTTGCTATTGGGTCAACATTTGTAGATGAGGTTGAGTTAGATATAGTTCCCTTGGATATATGTGGTATTGTTTTAGGAAGTCCTTACTTGTATGATAGAAAAGCCATTTTCTATAGGGCTGAAAATAAGTATCAAGTCACTAAAGATGGAATATAATATATTGTAAGAGCTCATAAACTCAAAAATAACTATTCTCTCTTAAACTCAGGGCAGATGAAAATAATTGTAAACTCATGCAAGCAATTTTTACTAATGGTTGTAAAGGAAAAGAACCCTGACAAAACCAATGTATTTGAAGGCTGTGATGCTAAACAAAAAGCTTATTTAGATAAAGTTGTTTCAGAATATGATAGCCTATTTCAAGAACCTAAAGGTCTGCCACCCAAAAAGGAAATAGTACATGATATTCATTTGCAGCAAGATGCTCCATTTCCTAACATCGGAATGTATAGGTTATCCATTTTAGAGAATGCAAAGATCAAGAATTAGGTACATGAGCTACTCGATAAAGGGTTCATAAGACCAAGCACATCACCATGTGGATCTCCAATCATACTGGTGAGAAAGAAATATGGTTTGTGGAGGATGTTCATTGATCACAGAGAACTGAATAAAATAACGATCAAGAATCGTTATCCTCTTCCTCGCATGGATGATCAATTAGATTAGTTGAAAGAAGTAGTTTACTTTTCCAAGTTAGACTTGCATAGTGGCTATCATCAGGTCAGAGTCACAGAACAAGATGCATGGAAGACTGTGTTCAAGACAAAGCAAGGGTTGTATGAATGGTTGGTTATGCCTTTTGGCTTAACCAATGCTCCTGCCACTTTCATGAGAGTTATGAATGATGTACTCAGACCTTTTAGTGATGATTTTGTAATTGTATATTTAGATGAAATTTTTGTTTTCAGTAAAACATGGGAAGAACATTTGAAGCATGTAACGTAGAGTTTACATGTTTTGAAAAGAGAAAATCTCTATGTGAAGTTATCAAAATGTGAATTTGGCAAAACATCTTTAAATTATTTGGGTCATATTGTAGAGGGTGGTGAATTGAAGATAGATCCCTCTAAGGTCGAATTCATTGTGAATTGGCCTAAACCCAAATCTGCTGCAGAAGTTAGGAGTTTCCTAGGAGCAGCACAATATTGGAGAAAATTTATTGCTAATTTTTCCTTGATTGCAGCTCCCTTACATGCTTTAATAGGATTGAACGAGGTGTTTCAGTGGGGAGGAAAACAACAGAAAGCCTTCGACACCTTAAAAGAAAAAATTAGTACAACACCAGTTCTAGCACTGCCAGATCTTCAATGACCATTTGATATTGAAACAAATGCTAATGACTATGCCATGGGAGCAGTGTTGATGCAACACGGTAAACCCATAAGCTATCATTCTGAGACATTTAATTTTGCAGTAGTTAATTATCCCACATATCATAAAGAATTGTATGCATTAGTACAGAGTGTGAAAAAGTGGAAACTTGCCTAATGGGAAAACAAATCATCGTACATGCAGAGCATCAACCACTTCAATATTTTCACTCACAAACTAAACTGCAGCAATCAAGACATTATAGATGGATGGGTTTTCTACAACAATTTCATCTTGTCATCAAATATAAGAAGGGCATACACAATAAGGTTGTAGATATGCTATCAAGACCAATCATAAATGCATCTACTATACTTAAGCATAACTCAGTAATGCATGAAAGCTACAATGAACAATATGCTCAAGATTTAGATTTTAAAGATGTATATGCAACCTTAAGTCATGGAAAACAAGTAGAAGAATTGGATTATTATGTTAAGGATCAACTCTTATATCATTTGGGAAAGTTATGCATTCCACAAACTGAAAGAGTTAACATAATCTGAGAAGCACATACTTCTCTTATATCAAGTCATTTTGGTGTAAGTAAAATAGTTGCACAATTGCAAAGGTTTTGTTATTGGTCAAGAATGCATGCGACAGATTTTAGATATATCAAAGGGTGTACTATGTGTGCTAGAAGCAAGCCCAGTAATAGAAAATTAGGCTTGTACACTCCACTTCTAGTCCCTTCTTGTCCTTGGGAAAGTGAGTCCACGGAATTTGTTGGGGGATTGCCAAATTCTAGAAAAGGTCATGATTATTTATATGTTATTATGGATAGGTTCAGCAAAATGTGTATTTTGATACCTTGTAACAAGCAGGTTACAGCTGAACAAACAACAAATTTTCTCTTTCAACATGTATGGGTTCATTTTGGGTTACCCACTTCTATTGTATCTGATCGAGATTCCCGATTTTTTGGGAAGTTTTGGTCAAGTCTATGGGAGTTGATAGACACCAGATTAAAGAAAAACACAACATTTCATCCACAAACAGATGGCCAAACAGAGGTAGTCAACAGTACAGTGATCCAGTTGCTCAGGGGCTATTGCAGCAAACATCCCAAGCTTTGGTATGAACATTTGTGTTATGTGCAACATGTTTACAGCCATGCCAAGCACTCTTCTACTCAAATATCTCCTTTTGAGACTTGTTTTGGTTTTACACCAAAGTCTCCCTTGGATTTTGTCTTCGGAAAAGACATAACAGTTGATGGAAAAAGTGATGTGGACAAAGCAACCAAGTTCATTGAATAGATCCAAGAAATTCACCAGGCAGTGCAGGAATAGCTGGAAAGAAGCTAGGCCAAGTACAAGTCAAGGCATGACAAGCATCGAATTGATAGCTTCCAAGTTGGCAATCAAGTGTTGTTGTACATCAAAAAAGACAACATGCAAGGTGAAGGTAAGAAGCTGAAACCAATAAGGTATGGGCCTTTCAGGATACTTGAGAAAATTGGTGAAAACGCTTTTCGCCTTGATTGCCAGCTTACATGCATATATATTCAGTGATTAATGCAGAGAACTTGAGACTATATGAACCTTCATTGATTGAAGATCCCGAAGAGCAAAGTCAGTTGCCTTCTATTGATGATCTGTTGCCTGAATATCTCAATGAGTTACAGGAAGACATAGTTCTGGATAGGAAGTTGAGAACTACACACAGAGGGGATGTTGAGTACCTGAGAATCGGACTCAAAGGTTCAAAACCAAGCAGTGCAGAGATTCGACAAGTGAAGAAGCTGTATCCTTAGTTGATATATGCTTAAAAGCCAACTTTTGGTGGTCCAAAAGCTTTTCAGTGGGAAAGCGTGATCCAAAATGGATCAAAAAAACCCTCTAAGTTTTCAAAAATAAACACTATCGGGAGAGAAAAGCATGAAGAAAAAGAGAAAACAGAGCCTATCGAAGGTCAAAAGAATGATGCACAGGAGCCATCAGATCTGGCTGATCAACGGTCCAGATCCGATTGGCATATCGCAATCGATAGTGGCAAGTGAAGGTTATCGGAGGCATCCCTATGAAAGTTGTTACAGTGATTAGCACGAGTCAACGAGGACCGTCGATCAAGCGCGTAGATCGATAGCCTAGGTTAGCTCATGATATCTCATCGGCAAAACACAAAGGGAAAGGCTTATGGAGGCTCGAAGACCATGCGATATGTGATTGCGATATATCACATCGCGACAATACAGAGGAGTGGGGCTGATACATATGTGACTTGTGATAAGCTGGACCCGACAGGGTTATAAATGATAATTGATATATTTTGAGTTTTGTAAAAAAGAGTTTTTCTATGTAAAGTCGCATTTCCGTTAAATAAACAAAAAACAAAGGAAATGCGAATGGAGCGATAAAACGTATCCGAAAGGGTTTATACATGTAGCGATATACATTTTGAGTTCCCTAATGAGTGGGATTTCAAGCGGGCCTTCGGTGGTAAGTGGTATTGGACGGACTTTGCCCAAGCCCATACATTGGCCGCCACATGGCTCGGCGGTGGAGAGAGAAAACCGCCTTTTCGGGCGGGTAATCTCCGTCTACATAAGCCACCTGAAATCAATATAAACCGTTGGATCACGATCACTTGCGATAGTGCCTGAAGACGGATCCAAAAGGATTATAGGGCGGGATTGATAATATTTCAGGTCCGATAAAAGGCGTTTGGGCGGATTTTTACAGTGTTTCTGTGTATTTCTTTGTGTAAACATAGAACGACTACTTTGGGATTTCTAATGTGCCGATGGTCCCTTCTGTTACAAAACAGGTGGCCACCATCCTTGAAGATGTTTAATAATGATTATTTAACCCTCAGAGGGGATTTGAGCAGACGAAGTTCTGGAGCCAGAGAGCTCGAAAGGGAAAACGAACAAACAAGCACCAACTAGCTTAAAATCCACTGAATGACAAAGACAGAGGTGGGTAGTGCCGAGACAGAGAGAGGATAGAGATAGAGAGCAAGAGGGAGAGTCTGTGTACTCAATAAGACTTGAGGGATTCAAGCAAAACCCTATTATTTGTTCCTGTTGTGTTGAGACTCAATTTGAGCTCACATTTGTAAAAACTCTGCTCTTGAAGACATAATAGAGAGGTCACCACTGAAAGCTAGACCAAAAGATGTAGCCCAAGAGTTTTGGGTGAACTCCTTGATTATTTGATGTGTTATGTGTGTATCTGTTATGTTTCTATACCGCTTCATTGTCTATATTATTCGCAATCTTTTCGATCCGTTGCACTAAGTAATATAGGCAAATCCTGCACATGAGTTTGTAATACCTTAATATTATTCAAAAATCTCATTTTCAGATCAATTGTTAGAAACAATGTTTGGGAAGTGGTCCCAAGACTATCAGACAAGTCAGTGGTGAGTTCCACATGGCTTTCCAAGGTAAAACAAGCAGCAAATGGGAGTGTGGAGAACACAAGGCCAAATTTGTGGCCAGAGGGTTATCTTAGGTGGAGGAAATTGATTACGAGGAGACCTTTGCTCCGGTAGCAAGGTACTCTTCAATCAGATCTATTTGGCACTTTCAGCGCATATGGGATGGAAGATACATTAGATGGATGTGAAGACAACATTCCTCAATGGTGTGATTGAGGAATAGGTGTACATTGAGCAGCCGGAAGGTTTTGAGACCTTCAACAAAGAGTCACATGTTTGTAGACTCAAGCAAGTGCTATATGCATTGAAACAAGTACTCTGTGCTTGGTACACCTGGATTGACATCTATTTCACCAAGATCGAACCTTTACAATATTGTGGTTGAAGGTAAATTGTTGATTATAGTCTTATATGTCAATGATTTAATTCTAATAGGGGATGAGAAGCTGGTAAAATCTCGTAAAGAGGATCTTGCAAGAGAATTCGAGATGAAGGACCTAGGACTCATGCATTATTTCCTTGGTATGGAAGTATGACAAGGAGATGAGGAACTATTTCTCTCAGGGTAAGTATGCCAATGAGATATTGAAGAAGTTCCACATGGAGATAAACAAACCCACGGAGACTCCTCTAGCAGGGAATTGGAGGAAGGAAGATGCTACTTCGGGTGAAGTAGTGGAGGTTACTATTTACAAGAAGCTGGTGGGTTCACTTATGTATTTGGAGAACAAACAGTGAGACATATGATTTGTAGGTAACTAGCTTAGTCAAGCAATGGTTAAGCCAACCAAACTCTATTGGAAGGTAGCTAAACATGTGTTGAGATATCTCAGAGGTACCATTCAGTTTGGTCTTTGGTACAAACGGACAAAGGGAGTGAATATTTAAAGCTTCACAAATACAGATTGTGTAGGGAGTCCATTCGATATGAAGAGCACATCAGGGGGAATCTTCAGTATTGGGTCAACAACAATTTCTTGGTATAGCAGAAAGCAGAGATCAATTACACTCAGTTCGACAGACGCAGAGTACATGGTTGTTAGTCAGGCAACTTGTGAGGATATCTATATGAGGAATATCCTTGTTGGGTTATTTGATCAACAAATGGATCCTATAATGATTTATTGTGACAATCAGAGTTGTATCAAACTCTCTAAGAATCCGGTTTTTCATGCTCAGTCCAAGCATATCGACATCTGGTATCACCATCTAGGAGATTGTGTGTAGAGGAGAATCATGTTGATGGAGTACATTCCTACAGAAGAACATGATGTAGATATTTTGACAAAGGAATTTTCAAGATGAAAATTTGAGTTTCATAGAGGCAAGATTGAGGTAGTAGATAATCCCTTTCTTGTTGAGAGGGAGTGTTGAAAATGCAAGAAGAAAATCCTGATTTAATTTTGTCCTTGAATTAAATTGGGAATAAAATTGTATCTCATTACAAATTAGATTAGTTAACTAAGTTGATTTCATTTAGTTGGCTCAGTTAATTCGAGTTGAGGGTCTAACTTGAGTCATGTAGAGTGTCTCCTACTTTATAGGAGCCCTGTTTGAGTTTATTTTGAGTTGTAATTAATTAATCAAGTTTAACTGAGTTAAAGTCAATTAAACTAGTTCCAACTGTTGGACGTGCTAGTGGGAGGTCTAGCAGTGTGGTGCTGCCTACAGTGATCAACCATTAAATTAATGATTCACTCATAAATAACTCATGCATGTCATATCTGAGAGTTACCCAATTGAGATTAGAGTTCAGGGACAATGTACTATTAGTTGTATAACCATTCGAATTGTACAGGTGGTGCATGTAGTCAGAAGAAGGCCTATGAGGATTGCGCAATTCCAATTGAGGAATTCCCCTAATTAATTGGGGGGATAATTCCCAAGGAAACAATGCAAGGGAATAAGGACTTAGGAAAGCAAAAAAATGGTTAAGTATTGGTCTAGGCTTGTCTAGGAAGCTGTGAGAAAGATAGAGATAGTGCAAAGGATGCTCGGGCTTGAGAAAAACATTATAATCTTCTCATATTTTATGATTAATGCAATATACATATAACATGGGTTTTTAGCTGTGGATTTCCCCAGGAAATCATTGTGTAATGTGTTGATTGAATTCTTTATTTTGTATGCTTCTTGATTTCACGATCGTTTAATTATTTCCGATGATGAGTAGAATAGTTTCAAGTCTATTGTTTTAGGAAATAACAACTAATAGTTTGAATATACAAGGAATTTCTACATTCTCATCTCTATAACTAGAAAGTGACCACCCGTGACAGGAATCGTTAGTTGCACTAGGTCAATGCCCATTGAAGTTGTGTTCAAGTGGGCATATTGTTCTTGTGCTTCCTATTGGGCCTTCAGAGTTTCTTTGTTCACTCTATCCTTGGCTTCTTGATCCCATCTCTTCTCTTCTTTTTCCTATTTTCTCATTTCTTCGTCTGCTTTTCTCTTTTATTTTTTCTCCCTCATATTTTCCTCTTCCTTCTCTTTGAGCTCATGTTTTAATGGCTTGCAAAAATCAACCAAGGGACCAAGAACGAACTCATGGCTGTTAGGGAAAAACCTTGGACCTTGATCGAGGAAAAATTAAGTGAGATTAGGAATCTAGACATTATGAGTTCCTTTTTCTTGTGCTGAGAGAATTTGTTGGGTTTCATTGTAGTTATACAAGGTGATTATAGTGCACAGAGAGTGTAGAAATTCTCTAGTATATTAAACTGATAATGCAATGTAACTAAAGCATTATACTTAATCTACTTCTACAATCAAAGTTGTGGAATCTTAATCGATTCTGAGCAAGATCAAATAGAACTCCCACTGTTTGGAACTAATTTAACTGGACTTAACTCAGTTAACTGAGCTAACTAATTACAAGTCAAATACAACTCATCCTTATCTCCTTAATTATGGGATAACTTCCTCAATCAAAGGGATAACTGTTGTATGACTTTACAAAGACTTCTAGCTTGAATTTCTAGAACTAGTGAACTCAAGATGAATTAATTAATTATTTTCCAAGCAGCTGGTGAGACTAAATTCGAATTTTAATTCTCAATTATAATTCAAGGACAAATCAAAATTGGAATATTCTAAATGCTATTTTTAGCATTTCTTGTTGCTATTCTCAACAGAGAGCTTGAGAAGACTAGGATTCAATGGGAGTATGATAATTTCCAAGTCAATGGAGAAAAAGGAGGTAGTGTTTTTGAGTGAGAAAAATTAAAGGCTAGGCAAAATTCATTCATAAAGTAAATAAATAAGACAAAATTTGAAGCTAAGTGGGCATATTTTGACCCATACCTATGCTAAGTTGTTTGACACCTGGTGTTGACGAGGAGTGAGGAAGTCTTCCCCAATAGATGCTCTTAACTCTCACAAAAAGAAGAAAGGACTAAGAAATATGAAGAATGAGGGTGATAGAGGGCCTTTTATAAAGTTCTACTTGAGTTTCGGCATGACAAGCTAAGTAATAAATGCCTTTCAATGTCTAATTTCACTAACACTTGAGCCAAGGATACACTAGTGGAAGTTGATACCCAAAGCGATATGGCTAAAAGAAGTAGAGGACAAAGGATGTATCACTGGGATAACCATCATCCCAATGATATAACACTGAGATGATTACTTACAGAGTGATGTAACATTATTTTGATAAGGTTTGTAAGGTAATATTGCTAAGTCAAGTCACTTGTTACCGTTGTGTTGTTGCATTGATGAACACTGAAGCAATAGAGGGCTAAGATGACCTTCATCAAAGTTTTGTAGTGCTGAGATGACCATCATCAGGGCAATATAACACTAAGACATATTGGTGATATAACACTGGAGGAAGGAAGTTTAAGGAGTGATCCAATCAAGTTAAGCCACTTTGAAGGGTGGTATCGTTGGGATGAGGAAGATGGTGACACTGTGTCACTACCTAAGTCATCAGTAGAGTGATACAGTGTTGAAGAAGGAAATTTTGTGAGAGAAAAGGATGAATTAAATCCCTATTGAGTGTTGTGTCACCAGGCTGAGGAAGAGTGAACCATGGTATCGTTGGTCTGGTCATCATCAGGGCAATACAATGCTTGAAAAAGCAAGTTTGCAATCCTAAAATTGATTTAAAATCCTTTTCATTGACTATCATCTCACTGGAGAAATCACTTTTTGGAGAATTGCATCATTGACCTGGCCAAATTCTTGGTAATGTATTGCTAGATTGGTCATCATCCTAGTCATGTATCGCTAAGCTAAGCAATTTACAACTCCTTATCAATGGGCTAGCGAACTTCTCAAAATCATGCTTAAAACTCATCTTAAAGAGTGTCAAAGCTAACAGAGGAGTGAATTTAGATAAGGAAAGGTTAATCAAGCCTAGTAGGGGCATGATAAGGTTTTAATAGTAGGTGGGACCCTCATTTTTCGAGAGAAAGAGGTAACACTTGAAGAAAATGACGGGGTTGTTATAGCTACCACAATAGATCATTTATTGAAAATCTTCCAAAATATTTACGAGGACTTCAACCATGGAATTTATCAAATGACTTTAGATGTCATAATCTATACAAAAGTCACCAAATTCCAAAAACAAATCGGAGGTTTTAAATTCTATTTGGGCCACCTCTAGTATAATGCAATGCATAAGTGTTTTTTTAGAGGAGAACCAAACAACTAACCTTACTTTGCCTTTCATGTCATTCTCTAGAAGATACTCTCTTATGAAAATATTTTTTTTCTCAATGATTCTTCCTTTTGTGTTTCTCTCCTTTAGTTATTCTAGTTATTAGTTTTTCAATTGCTTAACAAATACAAGAAATAGGTAAGAGGAACATAATCATTGGAGTAATTATTTTATAAATATGGGGTAGTAATATTTTTTTAATGAAAATAAGTAGGGGTCCCACTATTTTAACACAACTTGTAACCCAATGTGTAGAAAATTGCATTTCTCTTATATCTCCTAAGATAATAACTTAATCACAATAATATAGTAACATGAAACCATGAACATGCAAATTTAGAAGTGTTATGAAACCAACTCACAAAAAGATAGAAAAGAGAGATCAACGCCTTCAAAATAAGCCTTTTCGAGGGGGAAACCTCCTTTACATTACACAAATGAATAATTCTTGGATGATACAAATGACAAGACCTTCTTTTTATATATAGGAGTCTAAGGGGTCATAATATAATCATAGTTGACATAACAATAATAATGTAAGGGCTCAACAATAACAATAGTGGGCTTCTATGGGACACAATAATAACAATATGGGGATTACATGGGCACAACAATATAATAAGGGGGTTGCATTAATAACAATAAGAGATTACACTAGTAGTAAAGGGACCTAACAAGAAGATAAATTTTCAAAAATATCAATGAAACTGCTTCTTTCTCCACATGTGGAAAATAGAACCATTAGTCTTTAAAACACATCACATGTCGAAAATAGAACCATTACTCTTTAAAACATATCACATGTCAAAATAAAAAGTATCACCGAACAATAAAAAAATAGATGAATGGCACATATATCTCTTCAACCATATCAACATAAAAATAACACTACAAGAATCTAAGAAACACATCTAGATGAGAAACTTTTTTCTTTGTTTCTCCTCAAACCTTTGGGTCAACTGTTTTGGATTTTGTAGGTGTTGATTGAGAATATTACGAGCATGTTTTTTAATGAATTTTAGGCCATTTTGCATTTTCAAAATCATCTTGGACTTGGTTTGTTTCCCATCCATCATGAACTGGTTACACTATTACACATAGCAGTGAATTGCGACAACGTTTTGTCTTTTTTGTGACGACAAAAAATTGCTTTTGCGAAATGTTGAACATTTTATGGTCGTATTTTAGACATCTCCTTAATCATTGAAAGTTTTATGGTCATTTCAATCACAATTATTGGCATCGTTATTTCGACGAACATTTTTGTCACATATCATTTGAAGACAACTTGTTTGTGCGGTCAAAACTTTTGTCTTAATTCTGACGCCTAGGGGTGGTAATTGCGACATATAGGCGAGGGATTTTTTACGTCTAAGCATGGGAATTGCGACATTATTTGCATAGGTATTGTGAAGTTAGGGCGTTGAAATTACCACGTTTAGGCATTAAAGTTGCAACGAAGTTGGCATAGGAATTACAATGTTCTTTGCATAGGAATTCTGATGCTCGGGAGTAAAAATTGTGACGTTTAGACGTCACAATCGCGACAGAGTTGGAAAAAAATAAAAATAAAAATAAAAATAAAATTTCACCTCCCAAAATGTCTTTGACCTTTGTGCTAATTTTTTCCAAGAACATTGAAGTATGATTCAAGGCTGACATGCAAGCTAGGTTGGGATAAAGCAATCATGTTAAGTTTTAAGGCTTTAATGAAATTAACAAATTTACTAACTATGTGAAGGAAGTCAAACTAGATTTTTATTAAATGTGCTATTCGATGTAGAGTTTTCTTGGCTTGGAAGAATTATTAACTGAATTTAGGGCTTAGGGATAACAAATTTAATTAAGTCTGTTTTTCTTGGTGAATGAGCAAGGATACTAACTGTGGGTGACTTAGTGAAATTATGGTTTTGGGTTGACAAAAGTAGCAAGGCAAGATAAGAGTTTTGGAAAGTCAAAGTAACAAGCATAACAAGTAAACATAATAAGGCAAGTTATTATTTTGGTATTTCACATTAGCCAAACAAGCAATAAAACTCAACTTAAGGTTTAGGGAGGATAATTGCCATAAATTAATGGATAAAGAAAAAGAGAAACCTCAGGTTGAAAAACATGCAAGGAATTTATAAAACCATAAAACCTTCATAATATACATCATGTATTAAAATGTTATTCATATCTTTAAAATCATCTACCATTAAAATGACGTAACTCTATTAAATTGAAAAAGTGTGAAGCTTTGATAGATGCAACTTTTGTAGAAAGTATCTATAATTAACAGCCAAAGCCAAGAAATGATTATTAGTGGTAAATGATATTCAATGTCATTTACAAATGCAAAATTTTGATATCCATCAGTCTCTGGTACATAAGGAATGCAAAATGTTGATATCCATCAGTCTCTGGTACATAAGGATTATGTATTGCAAAATTTAGGTACAAAGTATTTCAGTAGCAAGGTGACAGAATGCATCCATAATCATTTTAAATTTTAAAGAAGGTACTTTACCTCCAGAGAAATATAGTTGTGGAGTAGGAAGACCTTTCAAAGCAATATAAGCAGAAGATGCAACTAAAATGCCTACGATACGAGACAAATGTTGTGAAGCTGACCCACAATCCAGTGCCTGTAGTACTTGCCAAACGTTGTGAATTTGATGGCAATTTTGTGCCTACAGTAGTTTCCACGTGTTGTGAAGCTGATGGAAATCCAGTGCTTGTAGTGTTTTCCAGATCTGAAGTTGATGGCAATCTAGTGCCTGCATTACTTGCTAGAATTTGTGACGTTGATGGTAATACAATGCCTTCATTACTTGCTAGATTTTATGAATTTGATGGCAATCCAGTGCATGCAGTACTCTCCAGATATTTTGAAGTTGATGAAAATCTAGTGCCTTCAATACTCACATGATGTGAAGTTGATGGCAATTCAGAAATCCTTGTTTTTGTATCTTCTTCATTAATCCTTTGACTCTACATCTCCTTTATTAATCCTCGACTCTTTATTTGTCATTTTATATTTGCTTTCTTTATATCAGTAATCATAATTCTTTTATGTTCATTTTACACTTCTAAATTTTCTTGGTTCCATTTTTTATATTTGTACATATTATAGAATCATGTGTGACATGTGATGCATCTTGACACTCCAACAATCCTAGATTTCTGAAATGGTCTCTCCGCGCCCGTAACCACACCCATAAACCCTAGTAACCTAGAACCACAATTACTAAAATCAGAGATGAAGTACTGAACTTGTGCAAGGCAGATTTCAAAGTTACAACATTTAGAGATTCGTCAAGAATAGGAGTAACTTATACAAATACATAGTTTGATTTTAGATTTATATTATAACATTTTTTACATGCCAAACATATAATATACAATCTACATGCTAAGAGACAAGTCTAGATGCTTGAAAATTGTTGCAAGAGCTTTAGGGTTAGGAAAAATGTACGAGCTTGACAATGGCAATCAAGCTTTCGCTATCAAAACTACACTCCACAACTCACTCACATAGGTGGTATGAACACCTCAATATTGGGTACTTGATTGCACATTGTGGGCATAATATGGTGAGAGGTCTTCCCTCATTGAAGAAAACAAATGATCTATGTTCTAGTTGTTTAAATAAAAAACAACATAGAGCTCTATTTAACACAAATACATTAGATCTGGTGCACATTGATTTATGCAAACCCATGACATCTAGTGTCAATGGATTCCAACATTTTCATATTTCTATTGATGATTAGTCACAATAGACGTAGGATTGGCCGCAAATTATCAATCTTTTTAAATCTTCTAAGAATTCAAAATGTTCTAAATTAAGGTATCCCTGTTATAAATAAGGTATCTATGTTCTAAATTAATAATGGACCTGAATTTAGCTTGGTAGCAATGGTTGAATAGGTGTTCTATTGTTTCTGCCTCATTCTTAGACATAAAGCAAATATATGGAAATTCCAAACCCCTTCTTTGTAGCTGATCCTAATTTAAAACTCCCCATCATACCAGTAACTAGAGGAAGGTGGAGACTTTTGGTCATGTTCTTGGGTTCTAGACATATCTCCATATCTCATATTTATACTTAGTTGTAGAAGCGACTATTGCATGCTCTTATTTTTATATTTAAGTTTGTTACATGATCATTGAACTTTAATCTGACTAGTGTTGTTGTTCTAGAATATGTTAACCTTATTCTTGAGCTACGATAATAAGAGCATTGTTATTAGAAGAAACCATCCCATACTCTAACTTTGGGACTTCATTTTCTATGTCATCATCAAGTTAATATAATTCAGATCACCTGTCAAATCTCATATTTCGAACTTACCTTGAAATACAAACATCTAAAACTTTGTGCATTTATGTTTCCTTTCAGTGTAGATCTTGTCATAACTTTGAAAACACAATATTATATATATACCAATAGACAATCCTTTCATGAAATGTAGAAGGAAAGCACAATGGAAGGGTTTCATTTGCCCAAATCTTTATTTGGCACAAAGAAGTAGGAGGATGTGGGGGTCTAATGGAAATATTTTTGTATCCAAATTCTTAGGAAGGTTCACTTACTGGTACATGAATGATCTTCTAATACTTACTACACATAAATCCATGTCATAATCATGAAATATGTAAACCAAATTAATTTGTGACACTGATCAAGAATGAGGGAATAAAGTGATCACAAACTTGGATGGTCTATTCTTCTTCTAGCCAAAGAATAATAAGACAAAATATGCATTGATCTGTGTCCTATCACTACTTCCATATCAATCAAGTCACCCCATGTCTTTCTAAGAGGCGGGGTAAACACTATGTTCCAAAATGGTCACAATGTAGACAAAAGTTTCTCACCTATTGTAGTTCCTTTGTATCCTTTCACCCTAATATACTTCAATGAGTTTATCTTCAACATTTCAACCACTATTGCAAACTCGGTGAAATAGAAACCTCCCATTTCAAGTCTCTCTAGTTTTAAGAATCCATTTGAAAGTTCAAGGATATCATTAGAGAACTTTTGAGGTCTAAAATGGGCCTCCTAAGAAAAATGTATAACCAAAATAAACTTTATAAGAACCAATAGGATTCAAGATGATGATGTCAACCATGGGGATGATTCATCATTTTTTGGGGTAAAAAAGTAAAAAGATTAAAAAATAATAAAATAATAAAACTATTTTTTCAATTTGTATTTTCAACTTATCTCTTTAAGTTTTTACTCAAATTTCGAGTTGGAGTACTCATTGGATGAATAATTTAATTTCTCATCTAAGGAGTATCCATGTTGCATACTTTCGATGGTCCCTGCTACACGAAAAATGATAAATACATGAAAAAGCGTGATTGCAATCATGTTCTTCGTGTATGAAGGTCCATCGAAAGTATGCAACATGGGTACTCCTTGGATGAGGAATCAACTTCTTCATCCAACGAGTGTTCCCGCTCGAAATTTGAGTAATTTCATAGGGAGATAAGTTGAAAATGCGAGTTGGAAAAGTAGTTTTTTCTTTTTTTCCTCAAAAATTTGATGATGTAATATAATCTTATTTTATTATTTCCACTATTATTTTATAATTTCCTTAGGAGGCCCATTTTAGACCTCAAAATTCCCTTAATGCTTAGTCATATTTTCCATCAAAACCCAAGAGAACACACCTTCTCTTTGGATTGTTTTTCCTAATATAACCAAGTCTTGTATCTGTCAGTTTCTTAGGCCTTAAGTACCTACACCCATCTAATGGAGCGATGACTCCATTATCAAGTGGAAAATGAGTGATTTGTTATTATTTATCCAAAAAAAATAAAATAAAGGTCCCTAATATTTTTGCAACATTCTTCAATAGTTATCAATTCCAAGTTGTGTATATATGTAACATAAACAACTATAAACTCTAAATTGAGGCAAACTTGAGCTTCGGTAGAAATCCCTCTATGAAAAACTAAATTTTTCTCACTATCTTCACCTTCTTCTTCTCCAGGCTCTCCTCTCACTATGCTTAACCTTTGTAGCAAATTGCAACAACTTCTAACTTTGTGTTTCCAATTCCACTTCTTATCTCTAGAACTTTGAGACCATTGCACAAACTATTACCAAGACTAACACTTTGCAAAAATAATAATCGAGTCAAAATATATGGAAAATTCTTAAAAGTATCATACCACACTAGGAAATATTTCAACAATTTGACTCAAGTGCCAATGAATCTTGAGCCTTTCAGTGGACAATTAGAAGGAAAGGATAATGAAATACAAATTATTCATCAAGAACTCTATTTATGTTTTTTGGTGCATACCGATGACTATAGTCTAGAAGGAAAAAATATATAATTAAAAGAGGGGCATATTGAATAATAAAATGTAACCAGATTATCCCACAAAGTTCCTACCTATTATAGTAGAGTTACTGTAAAACAAAAGTATTATTTTGTTAAATTTAAAAACTGCATCTCAAAGTATGATATATGATATATCGTCTAGTGTTGTAGTGAAATTGGTCTAAGGATACTCGGGGAATGGTAAAAGGAAGTGTGAGGAAGACAACATATCGCATTCTTAGTAATAAATCGATCCTTGAGAGATTTCAGAGCTAGCTTGAAGTATGTTTTTTGAAGAACCGATTTTCTTGTAGCAATGCAAAGAACAACAAAGATATGATCAGAACTTTAAAAAGATAATACATGAATGTTTTTTTGCATGCTAGGAAAAGCTAAGCAAATGAAGAAAGAAAAGTAGAGCATATGAATGCTTTAGTTACCAACATAAAAGCTAAAAACTAAAGCTCCATAGGAAGACAAATAAATTTTTGAAATATATACACAAATGAATTGGTATCCATATGAAACATTAAAAAACAACACACCATGGTTATGAAAGTTCTCAGCCCACCAAAGGATTTTTCCCATGATTAAGTATAGAATTTTGTTGTTGTGTTTATCAATGGTAAATTCTAAATACTATAATACTTCATCAAACATCTCTGCTTGATAATAAGTATTGAGCCATTCAAAAGTGAACAAGAGATTTTGTTAATTAACAATCATGTCTCATAATTAAATACTTCTAGAAAGACGTGAAAAAAACTCAACAATTACTATTCTAGTTTATATCTATCAAAAGTTCAATTCAAACAACTAAAATTTTGATTTTGAGTTGGCATAGCTTGGGATGAAAAACAACTCTCCTCTTATTAGGCACCCATGTTCTCACTGCACATAGGAAGTCCACACCAACTGCTTACAATTTTTTGAACACATTTAACTTGCTAATCTTTGCACATAATAGTCCCTATGATTCAAGGAAGTACTCTCCAATTCACATCCCCCATTAGGATGTAGTAGTGAGGATGTAATAGTATTTGAAGTATTAAGGATATTCACCTATCATTTGCTACCCCAAACAAACAAGAAAAAAAGGAAGAAAGAGGTGATATTCCTCATGATCTATGGCCAATGCGATCCACATAGGGCTTGTGATCCCTATCTAAAAATTTCATGCATGAATATAGGACACATTTGTGGTAGAGATAATGAAAGAATGTGGAGAGATAACCCCCTAACTCCCAGTGAAGGCAATAATACCTTCGTCTAATCTCATAGTAGATATGAAATCTAAAAATGAGATCTTACTGTGATTAAATCCCTTGTAAGTGATAAAGCTAGAAAGACCTACCGAATCATGGAATGATGGAATGACCTACTCGACACTAACCAAGTGTGATCCTAATGCCACATTTTTAGTGTCTACAGGTATATAAAGCTTTGATAATAAATTCCTTTATCCCTCGTGGAAGGTGCTTAAAATAAAAAGTCATATTAGTTCCAACATTCTTAGGGGATGCAATCGAAATGACTTGGATGTACTACCTATAGATATACTCTCTAGTCACATGGTTCAAGTCCTTAGATGGTAGGAAGTGACCTGGAGATTTTAAAGAGTAACTAAAAGGGGGGAGTCAACCAAGAGAAATATCCACTAAATAAAGTAGCTCAAACACCTCTAAAAACTAGTGACAACCCCACCTTATGGGGTGTGTAGAGGAAAAGGCCTTGAAATAACACAGAGCTATCAAGAGTTGCATCTCTCCTAAAATTTGGACCCTCTGAAGGAAGGATACAAATCTAAAAATGGCCTCAAGCATACATGTTGGTTAGGCTTGGCAGCTGGAAGTCTAAGTTAGTGTTATCAAACTCTTTTTGAATTCCCGAGTATCATTGAGTCACCATTGAAAAGAGTGACTCCTAGATAATCTTTTGTCATACTACTCTGAAACTTGCTAGCACATATTTTGAGTATTTTTTCTCTTTTCCAAGTCTGAAAGAGTCAATAAAGAGCCTGTTGAAACTTCCTGAGTCACAGTTTAGTTGAGTCTTAAAAGACTACGAGTCTCACAACATTGTTCCAAATTGATCAATATCCAAACAAGTCTCCATTATTAATCAAATCCCTACGAAACAATAGCATTAGCGCACTCTGGAGAGAGGAGTACCCAAATTGGTTTGAATGTTTTGCTTGTATTGAAAGATTAAAATTGCATCTTAAAATCTAGCAATTTTTATATATGCCTTCATATGGGAGAAAAAAATCCAACATATTTTTTCGGTTAACCATTATCAAATTAGATCACTAGAATGTTAAACATTTTTAGACTACATGTTGCATTTAACCTGTGTGAGAATTCAAAAATATCAAGAAATACCTTAGAATTCAGTCATTTAAACAAAAAATTCACCTCCAAATGAGTGTCTTTCAATTAGGATTTTTGTGTAACACTATGTGCAACTCCTTGCAACTCATTCATTTTGTCAGAAAAATTGTGGAGGAACAAAATGACAACAAGATGGAGGACATACAATGCAGTTAGTATTAGTTTCAAATTATGAATTCTTCTCATACTTGTATATGCTTCAGTATTTGATTAAAATACTGATCTTCAAGATGTTTTACAAATGAACATATGATATGATTCCCTTTAATTATTTTCTTATTTGGTTAAATATTGCACATCTACAACTCAACCCCCACTCCCATCCACATCCCCACCGTAAGGAGAGTAGAAACAACCAGTGCGTAATGAAATTTAAGATTAACTATTTTTTTGTCCCATTAATAATGCATAATGTATATGAAAATGTTCATATACATCCCACACAGATTTATGTAACTGCAACATTTTTTTTACTTTCCCAACTAGTTTCTAGCAATTTGAATAAAATCAGAGCATTACAGTGGAGGCCAGTCTTTGTAAATTGACTATTTCATTAGAGTAACAAACCTGTGAACTCTTTAGTTAAAAATGAGAGAGAAAGGATTGTGAAAATCTACTTAAATTTTCCTTTCCAATTGGTATTATTGGCAAATCCCTCAACGACTACAACTCATCTGAGTTGTGCATCATATTAACAATAAATTAAAGCAAGAATAACCATGCCTCAATGAAAATTTTGGATTATGGAGTGACCACACAAAAATTTGGTCATTGACATGGAGGTTTTCCAAGAATCAAAACCTCCAAAATAAGAATTATTCTTTCATTATTCTTCAACATAATTTCTAATCCTATCTCTATGTTCACCACTAACCAATACCTATTCCCGTTAGCAACACCATTTTGAAAGTTATAAAAAAAAATTATGTCGACTTGATGAATCTTTATATATGTGTCAATCTCATTGCAAATTTTCTTTAAGGGAGAAACATGCCATAAATAATATATGCAGAGGAATAAAATTAATGTGTTCCATATGACACCATCTCCTTCATTGTAGATACAATGCACCTATTTTAAACTTTCATTAGATTTATATATTCCATTGCAAGTCCAATCAAATGAGAAACACAAACATTTCCCTCTTGTGCCTTCTATTCACTGGATCTACATCTCCAATGACATTTATCTTCTTCTCCTTCATACTCACTGCAACAAAATCTATACCTACAGTCAAATCTCCATTCATAATCTCTTATCAGTGCTCAAAACCCAGTTAATGGTAATAAAACTATTTTAACAACATCAAAACCCCTGGATTGATTAATTGAAGGAATTTTTAAAGCCCATGGATTTATTAATTGAATGAATTTTTCCTTCAACTCCTGCAACAGTATGCATAACCCTTTTCTTTCTTTTATCATCATTAATTTCCACTTTCGGAACCAGTTTCTAATTATTCAACAACAAATAACAAATGGCCATCAACATCATCATTAATCACTGGAATTCATACTAAGGTTTTTCAACTATGAATATGGATCTTAACCAAAACATCAGATCCAAATGTTTTCGAGATTACACACGGGTTGTTTGAAGGGTTAGAAACTAAAACTTCATATTTGTGAACACAAGTATTTAACATGATCTTTAACAAAAACACTGACACCGAGTGCTTGGCAAGTACCACATCATTAACTAATAATTGCACAAGGAAATATTTATCTACATAAAAACCTTACCTTCCTATTTAACAAATCCAAAGTTTAAATAAATCTGAACTAGTTCATATCACATAAAAAAATCTCGAAATCGATACATGTGATAGTGATATACGTTCATATTTGACATGAAATAACAACCTTCCAAAACTCTATGTGAGATATATGAAGAAGTGAAGTTGAAAAATATATAATGGGGATTGAGAGCCCTATAATATTTCCCTTAAATCCTCGAGAGTTACAAATTGATTAGGATTGGCGAGCCTCAGGTATTGAACAACCTTCCAAAAGCTAAGTGGGAGATATGTGAAAAAGTGAAGCTGCAGAATATACGAATAGGTATTGAGGGCCCTGCAATATTTCCCTTCATGAAATCCTCGAGAGTTACAGATTGATTGGAATTTGGATGCTTGAGGGATTGAGTTCACATGCTCTAGTATGTAGGTGCGTCACCAGCTCCTGAAGGTGGACCAACAATTAGATTTGACAATGGAATAGTATCCAATTTAATAGCTAAAGATCCTTTATCCTCAACTGATCTGTGCCCTCCCAAGTAACCCCTCCAGATTTTTTCAACTTCAACTTCACCAAATTAGGACAGCTACTGACCAGGGAGTTGATCCCATCATCCGAAATTGGACAACCGTTGATGAAAAACTTCTTCAAAGAAAGAAATTTCACAGTGATACAAGAGATATTTGTATCCCCGATCATCTCATTTCCACAAAGATCTAACCTCTCCAAGACCTAGAAATTGGAAGCCATAGCACTCAAGCTCGTTGCAGACAAATCCAAGTCAATGAACACAAACTCCTGCAAAGTTTGAAACTTTTTCCCCACAACAATAAGCCCCTCATCACCTATCCAATTCATTTCCAACCGTCTATGTCCAACTTCCTCAGAGTTTTTCAGTTGTTGGCAATCATCGCAAGTCCGACGTTTGTACACTCCAGAGTCTTCACCAGATGCAAGACCTCCAATACTGTGCACCTCAAAATGGCCATTAGGCCCTAATCACTTACCTGCAACCTATCTTGATTCACCTCAACCAATCCACTCGCATGATCAATGATCACATCAAGGATTTTACCCCAATCCCCTAAACATCGAAACAACTTGAGGGTATGCAGATTCTTCAATCCAACAATCGGCGGTCCAAAATATTGCCTGTTGAAAAGTTTGTTCAGGAAAATACTCTTCAACTTTGCTCACCCCGAGCCCATAATCTCAACACTCCCCTCAGCTAAACACCTCAACTACTGAATATACAAGTCCTCTAACCCTACACAATATATATATTGTTATATCCGTCACACTTGTGACACCAAATATAGGCCATGTCACATGCGATGAAAAGATTTTGTCATCTCAGTTGTGACGTCTTAGAAATAATATGTTGTAATTATGATGCACGAAAAATATTTCATCGTAATTGTGGCGAACACATGCACCAAAAATAAAAATAAAAAATGACATTTTTCTTGACATTTGCGACTGTATGGGCTATACCGTCAGACTATGTCATTGTAATTTAGTGACATATGTAGTGGTGTTAGGGCATAGGCTGGGGAATACTCCATATAATAGGGTAAGGTTGAAGGGGAGCATTTGCAGACAATATTGGCAGGGGCGATGCTGGCTACCCTCCTAGGAAAGGTGACCAATTTGGGCTAACTAATTGAACTCATCCAATTTTGCATCAAAATGCATTGAAAAGTGAATCCTTTTATTTCTTCTCTCTTGCCACCAGTTGGAGGAGGTATTCGACTCACTCGACTAGCACAAGTTATGTCAGCAAGTCCGTAATGTAATGAAGGCTAACTAATGATGGACTAAGTAACATGTCTAGTCGGACAATTAGACTAGCATAACTGTCTCGACAATCTATAGATATATATGTTTGTTTGTACACGATGCAATAGTTTTGGTTCTAGTTTAATTACATAATAAGATAAATTTGTGCTCTTATATTGGTTCTCCATTAATGTGCATCTTTTCATCTTTGTATATGCTTATCATGTGTCTACTTGGTGTTTGTTTACTAGTAACTATGCACACTTTTTGCTAGATTACAACATTCATTCTGTTGCCACTAGTTAGAACTTGAGTCACAGAACATGCAAGCATAAATGTTTACATTAGAAGAGATAAAATTATGTTGGAAGACAAATATGAATAATTATTTAAAGAACTATGCACTTCAAAATCGCCTAACAATTGTAGAAGCCATAGCTAATTTATTTATGGAAGCACATGAACACTTTATAGAAGGTGCCCCACTCAAAATCAAGAAGTACCTCGACCGCGTTGACCATGAAAAAACCTCAGAATGAAACTGACGCTCGACTATTACTCAAACTTTCAAACAACGATCATACAAATTTACATGAGTGGCTTGAGTCCATTCTTGAAGACTATTGCAAAGAGCAAGCAGTAGAACATCGGACCTCGATAGAACATATCAAGACCAGATTCTACCATGACCTGAACAACCGTTTCTTTTGGACAATCCTTACCATTTTACACAAGTTCCTTCTTGAAAAATGTGCAACACATATTGTTAAGTACCAACCACCATTAGGGATGCCAACCAATACCGATTGGAAGAGAGATCAAACCAAGCGGCGAAAATTTCTTGACGCTCAGTGTAAATATACAAAGGAAGCGTGGGATTATTTCCTAAGCAAATAATCATGGTCGATGGATACCTCTCCGTGAATCGAAACTAAGTTGGGTTGGCATGGGGGGGGGTGGTAAAGGATTGTGAAAAATAAAGAAGAAAAATGAAAAGAAAGAAATAAAGTTGGAGAAGTACATATAACTGACAAGGATGGAACGAAGAAAGTTGACTGCAAGGAAAGAAAAACTAGAAGATAATCGAACACATAGTGATCAACAATATAAATAATCGAATGATATACAAAAAATAGCAAGGGACAAGGGACAATAACGATGAGAGAAAATTAGAGAACAAGAATACTAGAGGAAAATAATGCAAAATCGCGAGCATGAGAGGAAGATGCACAAGAATCCTAAGAAGAGTTGAGAGGTGGAGCAACACTTGCATCGATAGAGAATGAAGGTCTATTGATAACCCCTAGAGAGAAAGTAGACACCATGGAAGTCGATGACTCTGGTCCATTAATAAGAACACCTCCGACTGTAGCAATAACAAGTCCCAATGTTTGAGAATTTATTTCGTCGCAAAATTATTCATATTTACTTGTTGTCTAGTATAATGAACAAGAACATAGAAACTTCCAAGAGACAATAAACTATGACCAATATTAATCAAATAAAAATAATGAAGCAGAACAAGTGCTTCTCCAACTTAGCAATCTCATGATCATACCACCCCTACCACAACTCGTATCCCTTGAAGAAACCCAAATTACAGAAGTGGTTGACAAAGAGTCACAACCTTGAGAAAATCGATTCACATAATATATAGATAAGGGATGCTAGACTGACAAATCATTATCACAAGCTACCATCAACAAAGAAGAAAATATGTCATATGACAATGTGTCCGATAATAACAACCATTTAAGCAATAGTCTAATATCTCCACTGCCACGACCTCCTCCAATTAAAATGGGTATGAACCACATAACCATCTACAAATGCGACGAGGACCCGAAAAGGCACAAGTTCGCCTATGAAAAAGTATGGACTGCGAATGATATGATCGATGAATCTGGATTTTAGACCTCTGTGGCTCATTTCTTCTGACTTAGTTACCAGAGAATCCACAGTAAGAATCATTTTTTGTCAACGTTTCGAATCCCAACCAGGATCCATCATCAGGACCAAATGAATGCTTGATAGAAGAAGAGGAAGAGCAGATTTGAGGGATAAATAGTAAAGAGGGAAAAATAAGATGAAGGTCGGCTACCACTATTTCTTTGATGAGAGGTCGGCCAATTTCATTTATTCTTATAATTATTATTAATTTAATTTAATATATATAATATATATATATATATATATATAATATATATATATATATATATATTTTAAATTAATTTTTTTAATATAAATTAGAATTGTTATTATTAATATAAATTGGAATTATCATTATTATTGATAATTATTATTATTATTAATGTAATAATTAATATTAATAATTAGTATTAATAATATAAAATTATTAATATAAATTGAACTAGAATTGTTAAAAATTAGGATTATTATTAACATATTTTACTAATTTGATTCCTTTATTATAATAAATTATTATTATTAATACTAATTGAAAATATTATAATATTATAATAATTGATGGTAGTAATAATAGTATTAATATTTAATATTTATTAAACATAATATAGTGTTATTAGTATAATAGTTTTTTTAAATTAATATTTAATAATTATAATGAATTAATGTTATTAATTGTTATTAAACTAAAATTGATAATAAACTAATATTAAGGAGAAATATGATTAATTAATTAATAATTTGCTTTAATTTATATATATATAATATATATATATATATATATATATATATATATGAATAGTTATTACTATTATAATTACTATTGAGAATGATTAATTAATTGGGAACTAATTATAATTATTATTATTTTAATTTATTAAAGTTAGGTTACTAATTTATTTAACATTTGAAAGGAGGGCTAAAACTAAGAGGAGTTTGTGACCTTAATTTCTCTGATTAGGGGAAGCCAGCTTCCACTAATCTCCATCCCATTGTCTCTGTTGAGATTATGAGGGTGTTTGATGATTTCAAGGGCTTCCCTCATCTTTCGCTTATGATGTTGCTCCTCCCTAGCGATCATAGAAGTGCTCTCCAAATAGATGTGGTGCTTAGTTTTTGAGGAGTGTTCTGCTAGGGCCGAAGTACGAGACCTTTCATTCTTAATATCAGCTCCATGTTCCTTTAGTCTAGTCTGCAAGGAGCGACCTGTTTCACCAATGTAGCTTTTCCCACAAGAGCAATCTATTTTATAAACTCCTTTAAGCTGATGTTTATCAATACTATCCTTGACGGATCTCATACTTTGTCTAATAGTTCCAGGGGCGGAGAACTGCGTGAATATGTTATTCTTCCTTAGGATTTTAGCAATCCTATCTGTAACTCCATGAATATAAGGTAGAAAAACCCTACCACACTGAGGTTGATCACGGGCCTTGGGTTCATGAGATAATATCCTTTTCTCGGCCTTCTTTATTGCTCTTTTAATCTCATATTCTTTGTAGCCTAGACCCTTAAAGGTTGACACTAAATGTTTATTTTCTTCATTTATATGATCAGTGTCACAAATTCGAAGGGCCCTGATAGCAAGGGTGTTTAGAACACCAAATTTTTGCGCTGGGTGATGGTGGGACTCAGCGTGGAGGTAGTTTTCTGTATGGGTTGACTTTCTAAAAACCTTATGCCCAAGGGAGCCATCATTTTTCCTGATGATGAGAATGTCTAAAAATGGGATGCTCATGTTTTCTTCAAGCTCCATAGTAAATTTAATTTCCAAAGAGATGGAATTTGGGTGAATAAAAAACTTTTCAAGCTCTGTTTTACCATGTGTCCATTTTATATTGGTATCATCGACGAATCACTTCCAGCATGCTGGCTTTAAGGGGTAAGATTCCAAGGCCTTCTTTTTAAAGTATTCCATGTATAAGTTGGCCACGATTGGTGAAAGGGGGGATCCCATTGCCACACCAGATGTCTGCTCATAATAAACTCCTTGGAAGGTGAAAACAGTTGATCGTAGGCAGATTTCAGCCAATCTTGCAGTTCCTGGATCAATAACATCTTTTATAACTTGAATGGCTTCATCAAGAGGAATCTTGGTGAATAAGGACACTACGTCAAAGCTAACAAGGATGTCATCACTTTCCATCTTCTCATTCTTAATAAGATTCACAAAGTCATGTGAGTCTTTGATGAAAGAATCAGTATTTCTGACAAGGGGCTTGAGGATTTTTGCAACATACTTAGCGAGCTCCTAGGTAGGGGATCCAATGGTATTAACAATAGGTCTAAGAGGAACTCCTTATTTATGAATTTTGGGTAACCCATAAATCCTAGGGATGGTTTCACAAGATGGGACCAATTTCTTTTTTAATTTATCCTCAAGGTTGGACTCCAAAATCGTCTTTTTCACTTCTTTCATAATCTTGGGGATGGGATTGCTGCTTAGTTTCTTATAGCTCCCACACCTGACGTGTTCATTCATTTTGCAAACATAGTCATCTTTATCCAAGATCGTTGCTGCTCCTCCCTTATCTGCGTTGAGGACCACAATTTTGTCATTGTTTCGTAGGGTTTTGAAGGCTTTTTGTTCTTCTTTGCTCATATTACTTTTGGGAGCCTTGGCCTTCCTCATAATGAGGGAGAACTCCTGTCTTAATGCTTCTTTATCTTCCAAGGGGAGGTTGCTGATCCCATCCTCTATGTTACATATCATCTTTTCAATGGGAAGGTTTTTCGGAGCAATTGCAAATCCCAGACGTTTGCTGAGGATGTTCATGACTGCAGGATCCAATTCCTGAGAGGACAAATTTACCACTTTCTTTTTTAATTTTGTTTCAGTAGTGTTAGCTGAAGAACTTCCAACTTTCTCTAAACCTATGTTAATTCTGTTTAAATCAGTGTTTTGTTCCAAGTGCTTATTGTCTAACATTTGAATGTTGTGGCCAATATTACTATACTTGATATTTTCATAGTTTGAATTGCCCAACGTATACTCATTCACCACTGAGTTATTACCGATGGCGCCCTGCGTATAATGATTAAGGCTCTTCATGCTTATCAAAGAATACCCATTTGATTTATCACAGTTAATTAACTGCGCAGAATCCCCTTCAACTTGCATATCCTGGTTTTGCGTATTCATCCCTGAGTCATCACCGTTCTGCGTATTCATGCCTGAGTTATCCACGTTGATTGAAACATGCGCAGCATTATAGAAATGCGTATTATCTTTTAGGTAATAGACATTCTGCGTATTTTTCCTCATAACATCAGGTGCAAAACCTAATTCATCTGCGTTAGGCTTGTTCAGGTAATTATGGGCAGCGTTATTGACTGCATCATAGTTGATATTTCCATTTGAGTTATCACAGTTAAATAACTGCGCAGAATCCCCTTCAACTTGCGTATCCTAGTTCTGCGTATTCATGCCTGAGTCATCACCGTTCTGCGTATTCATGCCTGAGTTATCCACGTTGATTGAGTTTTGCGCAACATTATTTAGATAATAGACATTCTGCATATTGTTCCTCATAACATCACGTGCAAAACCTAATTCATCTGCGTTATGCTTGTTCAGGTAATTATGGGCAGCGTTATTGACTGCATCATGCGCATAAATTAATTCATCACGTGTGTGCGTATTTTTGTTCAGGTTATGCGTATTTCTGTTCAGGACTGTTGCGCTATTGTCCTGCGTTCTTTCACTTGGGTCTTTGTTCTGTGTCAATGCTTTATCAACTGCGTCTCTGTCCATTATGTCTGGTAAACCCTGCGTGAGTTTTTTGATGACCCTGTTGCTGCCAGAACCACCTGCGTTATGCGTATGGTTATTGCTATTAACTGTGTTACCATTGCTATCTAAACCACTATTGTTATTGCATTCTGTGTTGTGAGTGTTATCAGATGGATTAATGTTAAGTGTCTCAACTTTATAATGTGCTTTGTATAATAGATTGGACAGTTTCTTCCTTTGACGTTTTTCAGTAATGTGTCCTTCATTAATGGCTTTCAGAGCGGCCCTGGCATCAATAATGGACCAAAGATCCTTGCTGATGATGCTGGCAAGTTTTAGGTGTGCAGAGAATGCTGAGCGTCCAAGATAATCCAGAGAGGCCCTGATCTTTTTAATTTTTTCCCTAATTAGAGACATGCTTAGTTGAAAAAATGCTTTGCTATTATGTCTGTTGTGTAATCTATGATTAATTTGTGCAAATATAGGAATGAGATTATTGTCACGACAGTTCTTAAGAAAATGTAGGTCTGTAGCTCTTCTTGCTATCTTCGCTCTAGATTTTTCGAGTAAATTGATTTCACTCCAGGTATCCCCTCCATATAGGGAAATGATTCTGGATTTTAGACCTTTGTGGCTCATTTCTTCTGACTTGGTTACCGAAGAATCCACAGTAAGAATCATTTTTTGTCAACGTTTCGAATCCCAACCGGGATCCATCATCAGGACGAATTGAATGCTTGATAGAAGAAGAGGAAGAGCAGATTTGAGGGATAACTAGTAAAGAGGGAAAAATAAGATGAAGGTCGGATACCACTATCTCTTTGATGAGAGGTCGGCCAATTTCATTTATTATTATCGTTATTATTAATTTAATTTAATTAATTTATTTTTTTTTTATTTTAAATTTTTTTAATATAAATTAGAATTGTTATTATTAATATAAATTCAAATAATTATTATTAATCTAAATTATAGTTATAATTATTATTAATATAAATTGGAATTATCATTATTATTGATAATTTTTATTGGAATTATCATTATAAAATGGATTAGTTTGTTGCAGCCTTAAGAAAACGAGCATTAACATGGTTTATGAACCTTACATAGAAACAATCTAAGTCAAAAAGAGAAATTAAAACTAGTTTTCTTACATTTTTTAAAGCACAAGATTTCAAGCATCTTGTAGCCTAGAAATTAAAGGAAGTCGAGAAAATATCAAAAAAATCTGTATGTGAGTATGAAAAATAATTCAAACATTTATTGATCCAGATTCCATATACCATCAACAAACATCTGTTAGTTCAATCTTATGTGGCTGGTCTATTACAGAAAATACGAGGTCTACTTCGAATGCACGAAGTTAAAAGCTATGAAGAGGTGCTGAAATTAGCATAGAAAATTGAGCAAGATGAAAAAGTCGAGTCGAATATCTCATTGACTGATAACAAAATCTAAGTTTAACTAGGCCATTTACAAAACTCTATAATGCAATCAGCACTCCAAAAGAGCCATCTTTGGTGTATTAATTGCGACATGGAAGGACATACAAAATATACTTGTAAATTTGTAGATTATTTCGACCAAGATGTTTAAAGGATATAGTTTGATGTGTATTGTGATATCTGCCAAGTCGCCTCTAACCACTCGATTAAAAATTGCCAATGCAATCTATGAAACTCCAAGCTTAAGTGGTGTGTTATCTATGGAGATAATGTGCATTCCACCTAGGAATTTCCACTTAACAAAAAAGTTAAACCTAATTACCATGTTGTCTATCATACTCAGGCTACCAACCAATTCAACGAATCACCATCCTTTGGTGGAAGACGACGAGGTCGAGGAGGCTATGGTGGAGGAGGAGGAGGATATAACGTCATAGGACGTGGTCATGGTCGAGGCTCATGAATATTTTACTACTACACCTGTTGACAAGAAGGGCACATTTCTACAAAATTCCCCTTGAAAGATAAAACTGACTTGCGCTTTTGTGATATGTGTGATATGGGATCATTTTTTAGAAGATTTCCCTAAAATTATTTAGAAAATCTTAAACAAAAGGACTGTTAATTTGTTACAAATGGTACCCAAGCACAAGATTTTAAATTCCAAAAACCTTAATGTAGTCACAAGGTATGGCGCATGGATAAATAATAACAATCAAGACCACCAAGTGATTCGACCAATCAAGAATATGTTGAAATATCTTGATACGCAAGGACATAATGATACAATGCCAAAAGATAGCAAATTATTTATGAAAGAAACTGAATAACAACGACTATCTAAGGATCTAATCTTGGAAGAATTTCTTGAACTATTAAAAGAAGAAATTTTTGTTGTTTGTTTGGTATATTTATTGAATCTGTTGAAAAACTGCAATGGAAATAGAGAAAAAGGAAAAAATGTTCGACAACTCTCACATGGAAATAAATTAGAAAACCATGATCCACAAGTCGACTTAGAAATAAATGGATATATGGTTAGAAAATTCGTCATGGACTTTTGTTCGCAGGCAAATATCCTTCCAAGAGAGATATGGATTCATATGGGTAGAACGAACTTGCATAAAATGGCTAATTATCTTAAACTAGCCAAATAGAGATTTATTTAACCAGTAGGGATGTTTCGACATGTATAAACTTCCATAATGGGGATCCCAATTATAGTTGATTTGATTCATTGACTTGGTTGATGGAATCCCTCATATCCAACATTAGTTGGTCGACCTTGGGGACGAAAATTGAAGGCAATGTTATCATTAGAAAAAAGATAGAATTAATTTAAAATGGAACAATAAAAATATTATCATCCCATTATACCCCGGTCAAAGAACGCCATGGGTTGAAGCTTCTGATGAATAAGTTGAAATGAAACAAATCTATCAACTACTGCACAAGGATCATGACAACGTTGAATTGAACGTTGATGGTGAAATTCTGATCGGATCTCCACTTTCCATCAGAAAAAATTCTGACATGGAGCTTTATGAATGACAAATTGAAAATTATGAATTTAAAGAAAAATAATGATAGACAATTTAGGCAATAATTCCAACCTCAAAAATTCATCTATTTTATTCAATTAAAGCAATACCAATTGTACGAGAGAAAAATTATCGAGAAACACCTTCTCTACTTTCGACAAATCTAACAAATGATTCCGGCAACATCATTCGATTTAAAGAAAGGGTGTCTCTTGTTAATGTTGGCTTGTAAGGGCCTGACCCAGGTTCAGAGGTGATTTAGACAAACAAATCCCGGTACTACTGGCCCTTTCGGCAACAGTCCACGAAGCGCGAACTGAGGCCTCAACCGAAGTAGTATGGGAGGGTGCTAGAACCAGGTTTCCACACCCTGGAGATGACTGGAAGGACATAACCTGTGATGCTGCCTTCGCACAGCCCTACTCGGGGTGTGACTCATATTATACCCAAGTTCCTTACTATTTAACCTGTTATTACCTGATTACTTAACTTATCTGTGTAAGACCAGTGATAATTAACAGTATATCCCGCAATCATATAAGTACGTGCGATAAACAAAACAGTATAAATGTATAGAATGCAATACACAAGAAGATGCATAGAATTTGGAATCAACTTCTCTTTATTATTCTTCATTCAAGGTTACAGACTCGACACTACCCTGCGCACTTAGCTGTAGGGGTCCATGCACTCAGTTGCGGACTCTACTAGGCCTCTGTGCACTTACCTGCAGAGCCTCTTCCTACTACTACGACCCAATACACTTAGACTCTTACTCTATGCTCGAACCATTCGTATTCATCTATCTCTTTTTCCTTCGCTATCTTTATAACTTAGAGCCTCACTCTATTTATACAATCCCATGGTCCACGGACCATGGGTAGGCTGACATGACATTACATTACATTACAAAACTTAGGGCGGACAACCCTATGACTCAACCTATACTTCGCACTCTGTGCCCGCAATTCGCAGAGTCTTATAATACATTTGGCCAAAACTTGGGATTTGAGCCCCAAACATGTTGTGTGGGGATCTGATGCCCAACAAGCCCCCAACGCAAACATCGTGGCTCATCCCTGAGTCACTCAGTTGGTGCAACGATCTTGGCGCAGAGTCCCTCCAATTGGTCCCGCATTGCTCGGAGGTCCGCAACACATTGTTCTACGATTTGTTGGACCTGATGCTTCTTTGTGAGGATCAAATCCTTGCCTTAGCGCGTAGAGCCCTTGCATCTATGTGAGCTTGCCCTCAATATCTATCGTAATGGTGAAGGCCTCATCAATCCATGGATGGACGCGTGCTTTGAGAAGTGCCTCTTTCTGTCATGCGGCATCCACCTTCTCTTCAGTGCCCTTGCTTGCTGCATCTTTGTGAGCTGTTGAGTGAGGACGACTGTCTACAAAGTTCCTCAAACACTATCGTATTGCTCCTGAAGTTTGTGCGCCTCCGTTTCCAGGTGTTGTATGTTGGGGTCCTCCTACAGGGATGTGAGGACGCCAAAGGCTTGGTCCAACATATCGGTACAGTGCTGCACTGCTCGTCCAATTTCTTCCAACCCTATGTTGGATAGCACTAACGCGTTGCTCTCTAACTTCCAGGGGAGTGGAAGGTTGCACCTTCAGCCACAACTCAGCAATTTGGAGATTCAGTTCCAGCTGCACTCACGTTGTTTCCTCGCGCGCATTTCAGACTCCACTTTACAAACAGTGGATCCGCACTTCTGTTGGTAGGTCTGCAGCGATGGACAACTTTGGGACACGCCGGTATGCTTCATCTACTGTCTGTACTAACTGCTGGTTTTGTGACACCAGTTCGTCACGCTATAGACTGAGTTGTTCGATGTTGATATTTTGCTCACTCATCACCTGAATCGCGTGACCCTCCCTCACATGGAGCTCTGTTGTTATTCCATCCTACAGTTGGTATAGTGTGTCTCACAGAAGGGAAGCCAAATTAAGGCCAAGTCCCTTGATCCTGCTAACCACGGCTCTGTTGATCTCATTCTCTGCTGCTAGCGCCCCTTCCGGTAACACTATGGTATTGGCCATCCTTGCACGTAGCATCTGCTCTGCTGTTGATGTGCCTATTGTGATGTAGGTGGCTACGGTTCCTTCCTGTGGGGGTTGCACCTGTATATCTTGCAGCTACACCCTTAAGGTACCCAACACAGTTTGTTGCTCCAACATGACTTCTTGGAGTGCTTCCTTGGTGACATCGCGAATCCTCTCGCCAATGTCGTACAGGTCAACTTCCATTAACATGATCGGGTCGATTTCCAATTTGGAGGCCTTGACCTTTTTCCATCAACCCGATCTCTCTGTGACACATGACCTTTTTAGTTGGGTGGAAGTTGTACCCAGATCCGCACCTTCTTCTACAAGGTCTGTGTCCTCTACCTCTTGTCCTATAGACAATTCCTGGCCCTCCTCTTCCTACGTTGTTGTGGCCCCTATTGTCTGCGTTGTTGCTGCTACTTCAACGGCCTTTGCCTCCTCTCTAGCTGCCTGTGCTGCCTCGTGGACTGCCCTTACCTCTACTGCACTTTTTCATTGCGCCTCTTCTCGGCCAGGTGCGTGATGCGTAGCTTAGCTTCATCCTTTATTTTCAGTGTTGATGTCCTATCCAACTTCACCAAATATGGGGCGCGCCACTCGGGAGGCCATGATTCTAACACTGTAAAAATTGCATCATCAGTGGCGATGAAGGGGAGCTTGGTCCACTGCTGTACCGGATCCTTTCGCAGCTTGATGTAAATATTGTGCATGTCTGCCTTGAAGTCTGCAAAGCTCCGCACGTTGTTGTGCACTATGGGGGACAGGCGCAACCTCCTATAAATCCACATCTAAATGCTCGCCTCCATGAGCACCTAGAAGATCTTTGTATCGCGAATCCACTTTGTGTCCTTGGTAGCCCAGAGCGACGCGTACTTTGTAGCCTCTGGTAAGTCATGCTCAATTCTTGGGAACTGACTGTCCTCCGGTAGTTCTCTCGCTACCAGCAAAATGGACAAGAGCAACCACGCGTAGTGGAAGGTCTTACCCTACTCCTGGGCTTCCTTGCAGTTGATCAAGAATTCCTCGCAGAGGAACTCGGCCCAGTTGAATTGGACCCCCTTTGCACATTGTTTGGCCACTGTAACTAGCGGTGTTGGTACTTTTTCGCTGTGGCATTTTCTCATTACCTTCCCAACTAGGAGTTGGGTGGCTACATGCACCCATTTATCCTTGATACTATTGATGAAGTAACCCCTCTTTTTCTTCTTGAGCTTATATTTTTTCTTCATGGCTTCCGCGAGAGCCAAATCTCCGCTTTTTCCCACTATCGTCGCGAGGTCCTTTCCCTTACAGGGAAGTTGAGAAATTTTGTGGATGAGATCTGTAGTGATGGGAATAGGCTCCTCCAGCCATAAGTACCCATCATGTACCAGGCAAAGCAGCTGCCTGATGACAAAAATGGTGATGGCCGCGCGATGAAAGTGTGGTATCCATAGCAGATGAAGCAATCCGGCCTTCTCCACATCGCGCAACCATTTTCGCGGCCGTAATGTGATCATCGGCCCTTATGTAGTCTATTTCATTAGGCTCTTCGTCTCTAAGTGTGGGAACTTCTCGCTGTCAGCGAGGTCCCAATCTTCGAATTTTAGGGTAGGTACACATCCTAGGAGCAAACCTTCAAAGATAATCCCATCGGGGAGGAGCGGGATCTGGATCACACACTTCGTTGCATCCAAATCCTTTGGTACCTTAGCTTTCCCCTTTTGTTGAGGGACATACTCAGGCAATTTTGCTGCAGAGTGCATTGGTTGGATGTCCGCCTCCACTTCTTCTTCCTCTTCAACCTTGGCAATCAGATCCTGTAAGTCCTCCTCCTCGTCATCTGACTTAATGGTGACAGCCTTGCCGTTTTCTTCCATTGAGAGCTTATCGAGCCGCAGATTCCTTGAGGACATGCGGATTGGTCCCGCTGCCTGCTAATTTTTTTGGGTCTCGGCGTTCGAGGTGACTTCGAGATTTCCGGAACAAGCTCAGTACCTTTGGGAACATCGTGTACCATGGGGTCCTGTACGGGCTCGCTGGTGGTTCCTTCTGCAAAGCACAAACCTCTCTTGGTAGCCGCCATATTTGTTGAACTGTATGTGGTTGTTCGCGAACTTCGGGGCTTGAATTTCACTCAATGCTCAACACTCTGTGCTCTAATCAACTGCTCAAATCTCAAGTGAAAAATTGTTGTCTCGTGGCTAGACCCTGGAGTCTTATAGCGCCTTTCAAATTCAAATACGACTGTTCCCCCCAATTCTGGGCCATCAATGATTTCTTGGCAGAAGATTTTCCCAAATCTTGCCCATAATTTGTGTCTTAAATGCCCACCACCCACTCCATTTGGCCTCAAATCGGACATCCCGTCATGAATAGTGACACCAACGGTCACTTTCCAGCCTACTCACGCGACAGTGCAACCCATCGTGCGCAGGCGCAAACCTTGTGACATGTTGATTCTGCGCGCACCTCTCTTAGTGTGCATCTCCCAAACAGACTCTTTTATAGTCCCGCACTCTCTTTCAACTGCTTGGAGCGCTGAGACTGGGCTTCCTACAGCTAGTCAGGTGGTCGCACCACCTGTGCGAGGCTTCAACTCGCCTTTCAGTATAGTCCGCGGAAAGTCCCCAATTTCCCTTGCGACAACTGGCGTCGCGTGTTCTATCGTATGTAGTGCACTCCCCTGGTTACTGCGTTTGATGAGATGTAATCGTTGCCATGGTAGCAGAGTCATAAATTCTTGGCGACAGTCTTCTAATTTGGTGGTATGATCATTCGCACCTGGCCTTGTCATCCTTGGTTTATCGATGAGACATGCTTGTTTGATCTCATTTTCCAGCTTCTTGACCTCTGCGTCCATCAAAATGATTTTCTTCCTTAGTCGCACCCAGTCTTTTTCGAGTTCGCAAAGTCTAAGGTTCCCTCGCCAAATGGCTTTCTGAAGCCTAATGTGTTCGACCTCACGTAGTTGTGTGATTTCTTCGTCCCGGGCTTCGCGCACTGTCACTTCTGCGGGTGCTACTACGTGTGGATTCCTCTTTGCATTCTCTTCAAAAATTACAGTATCTACTTGGTTCTGCACCTTTGGAATTGTTTCCTCAGTCAGGGTTTTGCACATGGTCTTATAGGCCCATCAAACCGCTGGTACGCGCAGGTCCCAATCAGTGCGTCTCACCTGGTGAACCTTGTTCAGTACTTCGCACACCCTATCGAATGCTTCTCTGTGGATAATTGGTAGCACACGTCACCTTTCCTGCTGTTACGGTTTGTTCCGATTCTCTATTCTGGGAGTGGTGTGTGCTTGTGCAGGCTGTACAAAATATGTCCGTACCCATCAGGAAAGGTGGGCATGCAAGTTGTTCCGCCCCTGCTGACTGGATCTCGTTCTGAGCTGGGGTTTTCCAAAGCATAGGCACATCATCCTTCTACATCCATTCCAGTCCTCAAAACTTCCTTGATGCGTACCCCACCATCATGTGGGCATTGCGTGCAGTGCGCACTTCAGAGCATCGAACTGTTGTTGGTCTGGTACTGTGCTTTCAAATTTGTTCAGGAATTCATCCACCATGGTCATCCATCATATGTAGGTAGATCCCTTACTTCTATTGTCACGCAACATAGTGATCTAGCCATCATGTTGCAATTAAGTGTTGTTACTTCGTGCAGCCGATTCTGCCATCGCTCTATCTCTTCGTCTGAATCCGAAGTGCAGGAGCGTTCATGCTCCCATGAAATCCTTCCATCTACTATTGGATTCACCCAATTCTCTTCTCACACGGTTATCTTGTAAATATAATCAAGATCGTCATCACTATCACCGTCGCGCACTGGTTCAGTGTATCACGCTCCTTCGACTGGATCTAGCGGTACTACTACGTGTAGTGACTTTTTCTCAAAGATCATTTTGTGCTTCTTCAGATTTATGACTCCATTCATATCAGTGGCCCAATTTATTCCTAGTAGTGCGGGATAGGGGTTACTATCATTGTCAATCCTATCACTTCAAAATCAGCCTGCGCACTCGCACCTTAAACATCTACTGTTACCCTTTGCAATCTTCCCATGGGTAAGATCTTTTATTGGTCTGCCATTCGTAACTGAATAGGAGACCACTGTAGCGCAAGTCTACCCATGCATTCTCATGTTTGCTTTGGCAGTACATTCATGTCTGATCCGAGATCCAGGATTACCTGAACCATTTCATACTCGTTGATTTGCACAGTGAACCTCATTTCCCTTCCTGTGTGCAATGCATGCTTTCCAAGTTTTCGAACCACATGCGGTTCTCCTGACCCCACACACCTAGTGAGCATTGAAGGATTCAACCCTGGTTCTAGTTGATCCTTACTACCTGAAGTGGACGCCTCCGTGAAGCTCTTCTTAGCTTCCATGAATGTCTCCTACACGCTTTCTAAATCAAATTCAGGTTCCTTTGTTGGAGCCTTGCAGACCCATGCACTTTCTTCTGATTGCTTACACTTATCATTGCCAGTGGTCATACCACTCCTGAGCATCATGTTTACATTCAGGTCTTCTTCGCGTGGATTAGACCTCATCATCTGCAAATTCTGAGTCAGAGGGGGCTGAAGCACCCCTTTTTTGCGCAGTCTTGCTATCAATGTAGGGCAGTCTTCTGCCTCATGATCAAACTGAGTACAGTACAAACATGATGTCCTTGTCAGGTTTGTACAATCGCGGGCATAGTGCCTTGGCTCTCCATAATTGTAGCAAGTTAGTTGTCTGCAACCCCTTCCTGGTCCCATTCCACCTCGTCCTTGAAATCCAGCACACGCCATTCTTGCATTTGGGTCGAGGGCTTGTGTTTCAGTCTGCACCCTATAGGCAGGAATTTGATCCATCATTAGTTTATAGCTTCTACAAGTGCGCTCATCATGGCCTACCGACTTGCATAAATTACAAAATAATTTCTAGGACGTCTAAGTATACTTCTGCAATAGATGACAATTATCCGTAGTGTGTTTTCCTCCTATCTGACAGATCGCGCACCATAATGCAGGCGCCGTAATTGTTCCTGCCTGTGCCTCAGGTCTTAACGACATCGGCCCTCCTCCTGCCAAGTAATTCATGAACACTGGACAATGGTCCTTGTCATTCCCCTGGCCTTTGCATTTTATGCACCATACCTCCTCGCACGCCTCTGTCCGAGGTGTCCTGTCCTATTTCAAGCTTTGCATCTCTAGACATAGATTTTGTAGTTTCCCGTGGATTTGTTGAACTCCCAGACTAGGGTCTTGTATAGGGGTCTCATGCAATCACATTGCCATCTCCAAAGCTTCACCCTGGGTGGAAAGTTTTTGCTGTGATAGCGTCGTCCTTAAGTGCGGTGTTAGTGACGCTATAAACCATGCATGGTGTTGTCCATCCGTCAATGTCATGTTGGATTTGAAAATCATACCCTTTAGTCAATGGTCCAGATCCCAAGGGGTCTCGCCTGGGAGCATCGCGATCTCTTTAAACCCGATGATTGACTGTGTTTCCGACTTTGGCCTGCTAAATTCCCTGTTCAACGCAAACTGGATTTCTGCGATTCGTGCATTTGGATGGTCATTAGAATGCTTGATGTACCATGTTAATGCATGATTCTGCAATGTGCTCACTAGCGTAGCTTTCTTGATATTGTCATCCACGACACCTTGTGCTTCCCATACTGCCCTTACCACGAACCAAAATTGGTCCGGGTCTTCATTCCCCACTCCTCTGAACACTGGTAGTTTGATCGCATTCGCCATATTGAATTGTGGTGGTGGCGGAGGTGGGGTGGGTGGACATGGAGGTGAGGAGAGTGAGACAAGTGGCGGTGTAGGTGAAGGTGGTAAGCATGGAATTCGTTGTCTTATCAAACTGACCGCACTTCTCGGAGAAACTTTCGTGAGCTCCTCCTCACTTTCCCGCGAGGGGGAAATTAAGGGATTGGTTTCTAATTCTTCACTACTTCTACTTCTGTAGATCTTCCCACTTCGTGTAGTCCCAAACATTAATTTATTCGCATAACCCACTTTTCACACAATAAAATCTTAATCCAAGTGTTCAAGGATTTAATATACTTACCTCGTGGTCCCTTGAGGAAACGTCGCTTCGCCTCACTGTAGCTGACAGTCATATCTACCGTGAACTCAGTGAAAAATCCTCCTATAATTTGGTCAAGCCAATAGTCCACAACTCGCACGATCTTATCTCCTGACACTTCTAGTCTATGCACTAATTCCGGACTCCACATGATTGGTTTGTCAAGCCTACACCTTCCCTAACTATCTGCTAGCTTTGCGATCCACTCATACAGCTCAGAGGGAAAGTATGCAAAGAAAATTTCGTGGATTTCCGTATATAAGTAGCACTCCAACCGTTGTTCTTTAGATACTCGCGGATTTCTATTTTCCTGTGCCGCAAACTCATGAATATTCTTGTCCAACCGCCCTTCAATTTCTTTCTTTTTTGGATTCCAAAGGCACTACATCAGACATCCCTTGTGCAGATCCCGGTCCTGGCAACGAAACCATTTGTTGGTTTGTAGGGGCCTGACCCAGGTTCAGAGGTGATTTAGCCAAACAAATCACAGTAGTACTGGCCCTTTCGGCAACATTCCATGGAGCACGGACTAAGTTCTCACCTGAAATAGTATGGAAGGGTGCTAGAACTAGGTTTCCGCACCTTGGGGATGTTTGATGAGCTTCTGGTGGTTCGCAGTTTGACACTGCGCGCACGTCGCTATGCGCATCTATTAGTCCCTTGCAACCTATGATGTTGCCTTCGCGCAGCCCTACTTGGGGCCCGATCCGTATTATACCCCAATTCCTTACTATTTAACCTGTTATTACCTTATTACTTAACTTATCTGTGTAAGACTAGTCATAATTAATAATATATCCAGCAATTATATAAGTGCGCGTGATAAACAAAACAATATAAATGTATAGAATGCAATAAACAAGCAGATGCACAAAATTTGGAATCAACTTCTCTTTATTATTCTTCGTTCAAGGTTACAGACTTGACAACGCCCTACGCACTCAGCTGTAGGGGCCCGCACACTTAGTTGTGGACTCTATTAGGCCTCTGCGCACTCAGCTACAGAGCCTCTTCCTACTACTACTACAACCCAACACACTTAGACTCTTACTCTATGATCGATCCATTCGTATTCATCTATCTCTTTTTCCTTCGCTATCTTTATAACTTAGAGCCTCACTCTATTTATATAATCCCATGGTCCACGGACCATGGGCAAGCCGACATGACATTACAAAACTTAGGGTGGACAACCCTATGACTCAACCTATACTTCGCGCTCTGCGCCCGGAATTCGCAGAGTCTTACAATACATTCGACCAAAACTTGGGCTTTAGGCCCCAAACATGCTATGGGGGGGTCCGATGCCCAACAATTAATCATGTCAAACAAGTAACAAAGTGTATTGGAGAACATGGTAGAATGCAAAGTCTAGTGCAAAACTTCACAGGACAAACCTTAAGGTGATGGGATACACACTCGTCTTGACTTCACACATGGATGACTACAACAACATACTTTATGGTACGCTTCAGAGGGAAAAAGTTATCTGCATAAACAAACATACCCATTTTTAGCATAGGATAAGATCATGTTTCTCATATCCAAACATGTGAATCGTAATGGAGAAGGATTGGCTGTAAAAGATGAGTGAGTTTGGCCACACATGTTCCCAAACACCTTGGATGACCTACCAAATAAATGGTATAAATTGGAAGAAGCTTGTGGTAAGTCACTTCAAAGGAAAGAATTAGGGGAAAAATTCATCAAGGACTTCAAATTCAAACCAGACGAAGCAGACTTAAGGGATGCAGTACAAAGAATTAAAGATTTTATCATAGAAAAGTCAATCGAAAAATTAAAACTAGTAGATACCTTAGTAACCTATAATTATATATCAAGGATGTTTGAACAAAGGAGGGCGAATCATTTAGAAATGGAAGAATCACCTATTACTGGTCAAAGTCTTTTCCTGAATAAGTCACCCTAAAAATTATAAAAAATTCAAACAATATATAAAGTCAGTGAACAAGAAGAAGTTGAGAAATCAGAAAAAATTATATTTTCCACTAGAATATCAAAAAATAAAAGTCAAAGAACAACAAATTGGCGAATCGAAAGCACTCATCTAGATGGACATTGAGATTAAAATACGTGAAGTTGACATATCTAATGATGATCGACCGAATTATTGATTACTGGCCGGAGAATCAAATTGCTAAATTTGTCGACCTAATTAAGGAATACCAAGATGTATTCACCCGAGACTATAAATATTTAAAATGATTTGTCAAATAAATGGGAGAAATGAAGATAAATCTCATTCCATGAGCTAAATCAATAAATAAACAACCCTATAATCTTGCGCATAAGTATAAACTCATTGTGCAAAAAGAAATTGAAGGAATGTTAGCTGCTAGTATTATATATCTTATTGAAACATCAGATTGGGCAAGCCCTATGGTCATTCAACCAAAGAAACATGACCCCACCAGACTACGCATTTGCATCAGTTATAAAGGATTAAATAAACTAACAGTCACTGACCCATTTCTGACTCCATTTGCTGATGACATTTTAAATGAGGTCACGGGACATAAACGTTACTCCTTCACTAATGGATTCTCGAGCTATAACCAAGTACCTATACTGGAAGAAGATCGACAAAAAATAATTTTCGTTACTGAATTTGGTTCTTTTTGTAGAAAATCCTGTAGATTCAAAAGCTCATGCAATTTACTAAAGCACACGACAAGAATCTACTTCTACTTTCAACCAATGGAAGCCAATAGATCGATGAAAACAATATGAACAAGAAGAATATATATCAGCGGCACATAACAAAAGATGTATTTGGGGAAAGCCACTGCTCAAAACCCTGATATTTGTATTGCATATATTAGGAATATGAGTGAAGATACAAAGCTTGTTCTCACTAGAACAATTCCGCACAAGTATGCTCAACTCTCTCAGCTCACAAGCTAGCTATTAGCCAACACTTAGCCAATTCTACAGCTCTCCAAGCCCTTAATCTCTTGTGTAATTCCTAGGATGAATAACCAATATTTAAAGGGAATTCATGCTTCCAAAACTATGCAATCCAAACATAGGATCAATCTCTACTGCATGCATGATATTTACACTCTAGTAAATAGTACAACTGATAGTACATTGTCCATGCACTCTAGTCTCAGTTGGGTCTTTCTCAGAATCGACATGCATGAGTTTCTGATGAGGGAATCTTCAGTTGACTAGAGTGACACTTGTGGATGCACTAGTGGACCAACTGAATGTTAATTGTCTATTAGTTCCTCAAACAGTTTGGAACTAATTTAACTGAACATAACTCAGTAAACTGAGTCATTTAATTTACAACTCAATTTAAACTCATATTTGACCCTAAAATTTAGGGAGAGCATATGCATGAATACAAAAAGACTTCCAACTTGAAATTCCTAAGCAAATTAATTTAATTAAATTTAATTTAAGTATGCAGGTTTTACGCAGTGCATTATATTAGATATCATTTTGGGATTCAACTGCGTTATTTTTAAAGTCATTCATGTATGACCATTTCCATGAGAGGTAGTCGTAACTGACTAATTTCTCATGATTTTTGAATAGTTCAATGAGTGCAATGAGTGCTAAGTGAACTATTCAAAAATCATGAGAAATTAGTCAGTTACGACTACCTCTCATGGAAATGGTCATACGTGAATGACTTACTTAACGCAGTTGAATCCAAAAATGATATCTAATATAACGCACTGCGTAAACCCCCATACTTAAATTCAAAAAGAGTCAAGGGATCTCTACTTGAATGGTTCATGAGGCACAATACTTGCTAAGGTTTTGCAAATGGGGTAGCAAGCTAAGTGGGCTTGATTGTGGAAAAAATTCCATAGTTAAGCGCGCTTGAGCCAGAGGAGTTCTGGGATGGGTGAACTCCTGGGAAGTCCTGGTTACTGGGTGCAAGCCCCGGAAGTGATGATTGATGATATGTGATTCGTTCTCCACTTTTCACTAGTTTCAATCCCACTTCTTCACCCCTGTGAGCATCACCCGATGCAATGAGTGCTAAGTGAACTATTCAAAAATCATGAGAAATTAGTCAGTTATGACTACCTCTCATGGAAATGGTCATACATGAATGACCTTAAAAATAACGCAGTTGAATCCCAAAATGATATCTAATATAATGCACTGCGTAAACCCCCATACTTAAATTCAAAAAGAGTCAAGGGATCTCTACTTGAATGGTTCATGAGGCACAATACTTGCTAAGGTTTTGCCAATGGGGTAGCAAGCTAAGTGGGCTTGATTGTGGGGAAAAACTCCACAGTTAAGCGCTTGAGCCAGAGGAGTTCTGGGATGGGTGACCTCCTGGGAAGTCCTGGTTACCGGGTGCAAGCCCCGGAAGTGATGATTGATGCTATGTGATTCGTTCTCCACATTTCACTAGTTTCAATCCCACTTCTTCACCCCTGTGAGCATCACCCGATGCAATGAGTGCTAAGTGAACTATTCAAAAATCATGAGAAATTAGTCAGTTACGACTACCTCTCATGGAAATGGTCATACGTGAATGACTTACTTAACGCAGTTGAATCCCAAAATGATATAATATAATGCACTGCGTAATCCCCCATACTTAAATTCAAAAAGAGTCAAGGGATCTCTACTTGAATGGTTCATGAGGCACAATACTTGCTAAGGTTTTGCAAATGGGGTAGCAAGCTAAGTGGGCTTGATTGTGGGGAAAAAACTCCACAGTTAAGCGCGCTTGAGCCAGAGGAGTTCTGGGATGGGTGACCTCCTGGGAAGTCCTGGTTACCAGGTGCAAGCCCCGGAAGTGATGATTGATGCTATGTGATTCGTTCTCCACATTCACTAGTTTCAATCCCACTTCTTCACCCCTGTGAGCATCACCCGATGCAATGAGTGCTAAGTGAACTATTCAAAAATCATGAGAAATTAGTCAGTTACGACTACCTCTCATGGAAATGGTCATACGTTGAATGACTTACTTAACGCAGTTGAATCCCAAAATGATATCTAATATAATGCACTGCGTAATCCCCCATACTTAGAGGAAGTATGTCGAGACAATACTACAGAGGTTTAATATGCAAGATAGTAAACTGCTGAAGGTTCCTATTCTTGTAGGTGTGAGGTTATCTGTTGAACAATGTCCCAAGACATAAGAAGAGGAAGAGGACATGTCCCATGTTCCATATGAAAGTGCAGTTGATAGCCTGATGTATGCAATGGTTTGTACTAGACCAGACATTTCACATGCAGTGGGAGTGTTGAGTAGGTTTATGTCAAAACTAGGGAAGGAGAACTGGATAGCAGTGAAGTGAGTTTTTAGGTATTTGCATGGCACTAGTGATTATGGTTTGTGCTACCAAGGAAGATCAAGATTGGACAAAATGTTGGATATTCGTGGCTTTGTTGATGCAGATTGGGTTGGAGATCTGGATCAGAAAAGATCTACAAGTGTGTATGTGTTTAACCTATTTGGAGGTGTAGTCAGTTGGATGAGTAAGAAATAATCTGTAGTGGCACTATCAACTATAAAGGCAGAATACATGGTAGCCACTCATGCAAACAAGGAAGCAGTTTGGTTGCAGATTTTGTGTTCAAGTATGGGGTTAGTACAGGGAGCTATAAGGATAGACTGTGATAGCCAAAGTGCAATTTTCTTGGAAAAGAACCCTGCATATCATTCAAAGACAAAGCACATTGATATTCAGTATCACTTTATGAGGGATATGATTCAAGACAAAAAGGTGTTGTTGGTAAAGGTGGAAATTTTGAAGAATATTACAGATGCATTGAAAAAATTTGTGAGCTCTGAGAAGTTCTCTTGGTGTAGAGAAAAAATGGGCATTGCAGGGCTGGATAAATGACTAAGATCTCTTGTGGCCCTCTGTGAAAGGAAAACAACAAGTGGGAGAATGTGGGGTTGTGTTATATTCTTTCCACGACTAGCCCATGTAGTTAACTGGGGGGTTAGAGTGGGGGCGGAGCCCCCCTTTCATTGCACCGATTGTGTAGCGAGCAGGGAGGGGGGGGATCACAGGGGGTTTGAGGTGTACCCATAACCCCACTTTATGGTATCTGGGGTAGCGCCCTGAAAATTTTTGGTTTTGGACTCTATGTTAGGTTGGGCGGACCCACCTATGATTTTGTGCATGATTTTTTCACATCTTTTATGGAAGTGATGGTATTCAGTCCATGGTATTGGACGCGATGGTTTTCATTCCATGGTATTGGATGCTTTGGCATGTATAAATATGTATTATAACATCGAAAGGAACATAATGAAAAATCAACCTGGTAGTCCCGGTTTTGGGATCCAGGGGAAATCTCTGTGTATATGTGTTTTATGTGTTATGCTCTCGCATTGTTTATTTTTTGTGTTTTAGAATTCGTATGCAGGTAATTTCTATACGAGGTTAAAACCTACACTAATCTTTCCTGATTGGTTAATACTCTTTAATTTTACAAGTATCGAATCCTAGATGTTAGGATGTCTCTTTAACTTCTTTTTTTATATATTTGAGGCTTATGATTTGTTATTTAAAGTACTCTTATTTTGTTTATCTCCAATTTCTTTTAAACATCCAACCTTGCTACATTGTTCTACCTTTTTTTTTAGATCTAGCCTATTGAATATCATGGGTGTAAGTCCATGGTTTTACCCATGGAAAATTTTCTTTGGACAATATCAACAATCATGATTATTTTACGGGATCAATAGTTCACGAATTCAATATAAAAACAAGACCTGAAGTCCTTCAATAATGTTTCCTTCTATTCAGCCATAAAATAACTCTATCAAAACTCTAAATCGACTCTTGTTTTTCAATCAAATTATGGTTCATCTCTTACCCCAATAATGCAACATTGTTAGTGATTTACCTTGATAGCATGAAAATCTCCATTGCTTCAACAAAATATTTGTGCTCTCTTCATCGAATGTGACTGAGGGCTATGACCAAGGTCTCTAGCCTCAAGGAACTATGATATTTTGCTTGCATTATCATAGTTAGAAGTATCCGAGCGAATTCAATCAACTAGTCCTTGTAAACGATATGGGGCCATGAGGCCAAGGATTAAAGACTAATCTCAATTACCTTATTTTAAACATTGATTAAATAAATCACTTGGTTATTTACAACTGTGCCCTTGAATCACACCATCTCACTGCCATCTGTATCTGTTGTCATCCTTTCACATGGAATTCTTAGGGTTGTGCCACATGTCACCCAAAAATAGGCCACTTAGCTACCTAAAAGGGCCAAATCCACCTAGAACATGTCCCACTTATAATGTTCCACATTATCTACTCATCCATGTCATCTTCTCATCCATGTTTTCCATGCCATGCCTTGGTCTCATGATAATGCACTTAATTGTTTCTACCTATCACTACTATCGTATCATAAAGTTTCCACTTCATCTAATCCTTGGTTCATTTGTTGTGTATTCCCTTTGTAAATTCACTAGGATTGCAGTGTCTAGGTTGTAATGTTGAATTTTTTTCAACTATTGGCAAAGTTGTCATCATGTCCCAAGTTTCTTGAGCAAACCAATTCTCTAAAACACTGCAAACTATTGCACACTAATACTAATCCTCAATTAAAGTAATCATCAGGTCATTTAACTATGTGCTGAACAATGAACCTCAACGCCCTGCTTAAACAACCAAACTAAACTTCCAACTTTAACCTTATATTTCTCTTGTCTTCTTTGGTGTTGGATTAAGTTCCATGTACAGTTGGAAAGGTATCTAAGAATAATATCTAATTAAGCACTAAGTTACCTCATTGAAGCTAAGGAACTAAAGTAGAAATTCATTCAAAGATATTTCCTTTATCCTTGACCTTAGGCTGGGCATCAATAGATCAATGATAACTCAATTATAAAACTCCTCCCAAACTTGACACTCACATCAATGATTGAGGCTTGACATGATCAACAATATCATTCAACAATCCCCCCATAAACTTGATATTAGTTTTCATCAATGAGTTAACTTGACATTAATGACAACCACAAATCAATAAACAAATTAGTGAAATTTATAAAATATTATATTACAACTAGCAATTACGCCTAAAGGTGAAAAAACTACATTGTTATAAGATTAAAATTTTAAAAGGATTTATTTTTGAAATTGGTTACATAAACTAAGAACATAGTGATCTTATGAAGGAAATTCTAGGAATTACCCCTTTGTCATGATGAAGTAATATTTGAGAAAATGTAATGCATGACATGAATAACATGTGTTGTAATATGTCATGACCAAAATAATTTTAGTTGTAGAACATTGCATCAATAGCAAAGTAATTTTGAGTGTGATATGCATACTTTAGTTTCATGTGTTTCACATTTTAGAAAATATTTTCTTTGGTGCGTCTCACATGTATTTTTATTTGGATCTGGTACACTATGTTGCACCATTCTTTAAATCTTGATTGAAATGCACCATATCAAATGGAATGAATATTTCAATCAATGTGAGATGAATATTTGGTTATCGAGAGAAAATATTGGTAGAATGTGATGTGTTGCACCAAGAAGATATTTCATGCAACACTGTTGCACAAAAAGGATTTTTCATGGCATGTTATTATAGGTGGAAAACAAAATTGTGTGCTACACATTTCAAAGGAGAAAACTTTATTACATGTGAAAAATATCTGTTGGTTCATGAAAAATGTCATGAAAGAAATATTTTTTGAGAGTTACAATGTATCACAACACAAATATCTTTGTTGTAGTGTAGTGTTCCATGTGGGAAAAATATTTGAATGTGAGATGGTGCAATAAATAATTTTTGAAAAATGCGGTGAAGGAAAATTTGTCTTGGAAAAAAAGAAGAAAATGTGGCTTTTGTCACAAGAAAGGAAAATTTCCATCACACAAGAAAGAAATTATGGCTAAGCGATGTAGTTTGACAAACGATGTAATATATCATGTAGATGGAAATAATTGAAATTTTGATATATGGTGGAAAGGGGAAACTTGAGGCAATGTGTTGTTTCACAAGTAAAAACATGTTGGGCACAAAACATCATAGATGAATAACTTTTGGAATATATGAAAATGAGATTTAAGCTAAGTTTTTGGGGAAAAATCAATCTTTGAAATGTTATCTTGTCATGAAGAAAAGATCTTTGATGAGACAAAAAATTCCACATTGGTATCGATTGGATCATTATATTATTTTTCATCCATGATTCTTTCAAAGTGGAAAAAAAGTGGAGTAACCAGGATGCAAGACCATTTTTACATATAGTCCCAATATGGAAAATTTTGTATCAAAAAATTTAGGAGCCATTTTGAGGCCTTAAATGAACACTTTTTGTGGTCCCATCCTTACATTGGACTTGTATTCCAGAATCTAGATGTCAATATCTTTCCAATGGTACAATTTACTTAATTGGAACTCGTAGGAGAAAGTCATAATCCCTAGAAGTTGACCCATTGAAATTGACAACCATAATTTGAGAGGATGCAACATAAACCTCCATCATTGATGGAAAATGGACTAGCCATGTGATCATGATGAGAAAAAATCTAAAAGTGTGAATATTGTAACTCTATTTAAGAGTTGGAGGATTCAAACCTCACCACTTGTAGGTGATCAATTTATGGTATAACTAGGCCATTAGGAGGAAAAGGGGTTCCATTATATTTGAGTGCATCTTGTTCCACAGATAATAAAAGTGGCCAAGATTGTATAGGGAGAGAGAGAATAGAGATTGTTTGAGAATTGCAACATCCCCTGGTCCATAAGCCTATGTTCATTATACTTTCATCCATTTCCATTCAAAGAAAGAGAGCAGAGTAGCCTCACCTTCCAATTGGGTTTTCTAGCTAAAATTTTTCCCATGTTATACCTTGTGTTAATTTGTAGTTTCTGAGTTCTATTTCATTGTTTTGTATTTTCTACACATATTATATATTGCATGGATATGCATACCATAGTAATTAAACATCTAGAAATATAAGGAGAAATTAACCTTGATAGTGTAGATCTCATATTGTAAGCATGATTTTATCAGATCTATTATGATGAACTATCTAGTAGAATATTCAAAAGTGACAAAACCCATCTCATGACTGACAAATATGTGAATAACCCTCAATATTCTATAGAGGAGTGGTTTGAATTGTTGGAAGCACGAGTCACAGATATAAACCTTAATGTGAGACTCCTCATGGTGTACATAACTGAGCTATTAGAAGAATAACAAGGTTGTAATGTGGAGATTGGATCAAAGTAAAAATCAATAGATTGGGAAAAACTAGAGAGGGGGTATAAGAAAGAACCTAAAAAGGATCAACCTAGTTTGAGTTTCATGAATCATTCATAGTCCTTATTCAAAATGGAAGTGAAGCTTGACATCAAGTTGATCAAGGTGAGATTGATACTCTCAAGTTAAATAACTAGCTGTAATAATTACAAGTGTATTTTATTTTTCATCATATAGAGGAAGAATGAATGATTTCATTTGTTTGGTTGAAATTAAAGGACCATGCCCTAACTTGGTGGGAAATCCACATGAAGGCCTTGAGGTTAGAGGGATACCCTCCAATGTTTAAGTTAGAGGATTTCAATATTCTCGTAAAGTTACATTTTTACCCAATTGGGTATGTAGAGGAGCAATGGATTCAGTGGCATTACTTCAAGAATAAGTAGGGGAAAATCATCTAGGAGTACACCAAAAAATTTAGAAATATATCCATAATGTTGAATATCTCCCCAAAGAACCCATATGTACTCCTTAAGTATATGGGTATCTAAACAACCATTTGTAGAAGCAAGAGATCCTTTCAAACCCATACTGGTGGATGAGGCTTAAGTATAGGTATATTACTTGGAGAACATAGGCAAATAGAAAAGGAAATCAAGTGTGTTCAAGTATAAGGAGCATTGGGAAGATTCCAATGAGAGTATCAAGAAGTGAAAGGGAAAAAATACAAGAAGACCATATCCATAACATACTAGTGCAAAGAGCCCAACAACCATTGCATAACCATTGTAACATTAATGGTCATACAGAGGAAAAGTGTTTGGAAGTTGCATATAGAGCTCAATGCAAAGGAAAAAAAGAAATATCATAATAAGAAAAATCTCATGGCCACTACTTCAAGCAAATAGATGGAAATAACTTAGACATAGATGACAAGTTTGTATGTACATCAGTGCAAAAGGAGCTGAATGTGAGTAGCCTTCAATAACACAAGGAGAAAGAAATGGAAAAACCTTTCCATATGAATATATGGGTTAAGAAAACAAATATTTATGCTTCATTCAACTCAGGATCAGAGGTAAATATCATTATAGTAGAGCTAGTAAAAAAATTTGGGATTGGAAGTTCATGATCATCCTAGCCCATATCCATTGGGATAGGTAAATAAATATGAAATAATAAAGATAACCAGATATTGTAAAGTTAAATTTTCTATCGATGTTTATTTTATTAATGAAGTAGAAATAGATGTAGTCCAACCTAATGTATTTGGAGTGGTATTTGGAATTTCCTATATGTACATGAGGATTGAAACATTCATGGGAAGAGCCATCTAGTACCACCTCATCAAGGATGGAAAATCCTTCACCGTCAATGTGCATAAGGGAAAATCCAAAATTCATAGCTTAGTGTACACCAAGCCAAGAAACTGATCAATTCTAGCAAGAAGTATGTTTTAATAATTTGAAGAGAAAATCACTATGAAGAAGTTTCGATTAGAGAAAATTTATCCTTGAAGGGGTGAAATAAGGAACATGAAAATTGGAAGACTTTATGACATGAATACAAGGGTGTTATTAAAGATCCCAAATGGCTACTGCCAAAAATAAAAGTGGAGCATGAGATCTAGCTATTACCAAACTTGTTGTTTCCAAACATTGGGTTGTACAAGTAGTTTGTTAGAGAAGCAAATGAGGTGGAAAAACACTTGCAATATCTATTGAAATAAGGTTCCATTCAACAAAGTACCTTACCATGTGAGCCTCCCATCATCATTATGCCAAAGAAGGATGAAACTTATTGGATGTTTATTAATTACACGATGCTAAACAAAATGACACTCAAGAACATGTAATCCCTACTTGTTGGATCAATTGCAAGAAACTAAATACTTCACGAAGCTAGACTTAATGTTTGGATATCACTAAGTTTGAGTTAGAGAAGAAGATGCCTAAAAATACCACCATCAAAATAAGGAAAGGTTTGTATGAGTGCCTATTCATGTTTTTTGGCCTATGCAATGCACTGGCTATGTTTATGAAGTTAATAAATGATATATTGTGCCCTTTTATCGATTCATTTATTATTTTCTATTTGGATGATATAAAAGTATACAATACTACCCAAGAGAAACACATGTCACAATTGATGTAGGTACTAGAGTCATTAAAGAAGCACCAACGACTGGAAAATACTAAGAAGTGCGAGTTTTCACATTAGTATGGTGTATCTATTGTGTTTTATTACTGGAGAAGAGCTAAAAATATATCTTTCCAAGATGGAGGCCATCATGAAGTGGTCAATACCTAATAATGTTTCTGAGGTTAATAGTTTCATTGTGGAAGCATAGTACTTGAGGAAATTCATAGCCTCATTTTCAATAATAGTAGCACCACTCCACACCCTAAAAATGAATGGAAATATTTTATAGTGGAGAATGGATCAGTAGAGAGGCTTTAAGGAGTTAAATAAGAAGATCATTCAAGAACTAGTTCTAACATTACTAAACTTATAACAACCATTCAAAGTGGATATAGATGTGAGTGAGCATGCCATGGAAGTGATCTTGATGTAGGCAAGAGGGCTTGAATGCTACCATTCTGAAATATTTCATGGGGTATTTCTTAGCTACCCTACCTACGAAAAGGTGATCTATGCCCTAGCACAAGTTGTGAAGAAGTGGAAACATTGAATGATGGAAAAGGAGACAGTAATCCATATTGATCATCCATCCACTACAATATTTGCAGGCCTAGAGTAAGCTATAATAAAGTGAGCATTACAAGTGGATGGTGCTTCTACAACAATTTAATTTAGTGATCATTTATAATAATGGAAACATAAACAAGTTGGACATCATGAGTTTAAGGCCACCCATGTCAAGGATCATAATTTTGGGAACTTTGATGCACATGGAACCTGTTAGAGTCGGCCTGGTCAAGTCCTCCGTCAGGGATCAAAAATATTTATGCATTTCACGATTAGGTGTCCCGCTCCTCTCTTCCAGTTGCATTTCGCTAGGAACATGCCATGACCTGACGGAGAAAGTCATGCTAGTCAGTTTCCCTCATGTCTGGCCCATGCTGGTTCAGGTCTTGGTCCAAAATCAATGAAATTCATGATAGTCAAAGTCTGGTCCTATTTCAGGACAGAGTCATTATTGGTTTGAGTCTAGAAATTCATCAGTTTGGTCCTTGAAAAAACATGTCCAGAAACAAGCCATGCAGGCCAAAGGGAGACCTTATACACCTATAGTGCAGAAAGCTTCATCATCACCGCAAGAGACATCAACTCTTCTTCAAAACTCTGTTTTGAAGAAAAGTCAAGCAAGGTCAACTATGACAAAATTTTCCAGAAATCGATAGTTGAAATTTTCAGATGCAGTCATGGATGTTAAAGCCAGAGGCCCAGTGACACAATCCCCACAAAGGAATGCCGAAAATTTCATCAAGAGAGCCACAATTTCGAAGAAAAAATGGAAAAAACAATGCTGTAAAAGTCAATAAAATGGTGCAAAACTCAACATTAGAAAGTGGGTTTTTTAAAGAGGAAAAAATCAAACCAGTTTCTCTCAAGCCTATAAATGCATATTGTGGCCCAAAGCAAAGCCATTGTGCCATTGGAGACTTAGAAAGACATTGCAAAAGGTGGGAGAGTGAGATTGGTGAGCGTTTGAGTGAGTTGGTAGGTGACTTGGGAAGCGCGGCGCACACAGGCAGGAGCGTGGCACATCCACCGCATGTGACGCATACACAGCCAGTTCGCCATTGAAAGAATACATAGGCGCGACGCATATAAGGCGCGCGACGCATTGGGAAGAGCGCGCAGCGCACACAGTCCAGCAGCTCAAAACGATGCAAAACCATTTCAAATCTTTGTGAAAGCTATCAAATCACGAGGTAGGCCTTTGACACCCCTCCTCCAATCAACTTGGTCAATGTTTAGCTATTTCTAAGATGTCAAGTGAGATCCAAAACATATTGGCCATCCATGCCAATCATCCTTAAAGCAAAAGTGATAATGGGGGTTTGTAAATTTGAAGAATCCACCAAGATTTTGTTTCCCCTCTCCTCATCGTCTGCACTTCCATATCCCCCACATCTACTAAGAAAACCCCTTAGAAACCTCCCCTAAAACCCATCCCCTATTTTCCAAACAAATTGTGTCATTTGACCGTGCGTGGTGCACACAAAATGTGGCGCGGCGCACTAGGAGCCCAGCCACAGTGTTAAATTCACACCGGCGCGGCGCATACCTGGCGTGGGGTGCACTGGGCAAAGCGCGTGGCGCACAGGTCTGTCAGCCTAAAAGGGCACCAAATATCTCAAATTTTTGTAAATTGGCTCTCAACATTACATAATTGCCCATAAAACATCTCATCATTGGTCCTTAAATTCAAGGAAAAATATATCTTGGTGGCCATGATATCAAAGAAAGACTTCTATGAAACAAACACAAAATGACACAAAGAATGGCAAATAGCTAGGGTTTTGCTATAGTAACTTAATTATCAATTATGCTCCTACCCTACCTCTGTCAGCCAATTCCTTGGGATCATTTTCCCCTAATGGTTACCCTAGCTACAGTGCAATCCTATCCCTTTGTCCCCTTACTCATATAGCTCAAGAGTGCCTTAACCCTACCCCACCAAAACCACACCCCAAACACTCCCAAATCCCTGATAAATTTCCCCTCTAAACCCCTATCCCTATTTTATCATTCCCCTCCTGATACTCCCTATTTTATTGTCCCCTTAGTGGCAGATTTGCAAAGCATCTACCAGTTCAGTGGATTTAGAGGGAAGCAAAGAAATTCAGGGTACAAACAATAGTAATGGCATCGGAAACTGTATCAGATTATGAGGTGGAAACCCACAGTGATACAGCTTCAGGAGAACAGGCTCCCCGGAGACCTAGGAGTGGCAGACATGTCAGGGATGAACCAAACACCCTCACGGAGTTGCAGGCATGCCCTCTCGCTATGTCTTGTTTCTAGCACTTGGCATGTTTTGAATTTTGTCAGAGGGTGCCAAATGTCAGAATTCATCATGAGTTGGCTCGCCTCTTTGCACTTCACCTACATGGAGGATAGTTTATCTTGGCAGGGGTCACTTTCACATTGACACCCGAAGCCATATCAGTGGCAATAGGCATACCGAATGTTGGAGAACAGTGGCACGAGAAGATGAAGGTAGAGAGGGAACTTTATGAGCCTTACATAAAAGCCAGTTATTTGAGTCAGCTCACGAGAGTTTTCCCATTCAGATTTTTGAGAGATGATTATGCTCCGCTCATGAGATTGATCATGAAATACTTCAGTTGTGAGGGGAGGTTTTCTCGCCTTTATACCTATCACATCAGGTTACTCATGCACTTCACCAGGGTGTGTATGATGAACCTCCCATTCTTCATTTGTGGGAACATAGAGAGGATGAGAAAATTCATGCAGCACAAGACCCCTCGGCAGCAGCTCGACAGCATATATCACTTTGCTCTTATCCAGATTTTGGTGGACCATCAGTCGAGATTGCAGGGCATTGCTTGGGAGGACTTCATCTCCCGTGACTTCTTCAGCGCTCCATAGGTAGTATCAGAAGAAAAACATGAGATAGGGGGTACTTCTCATCAGCATGAGCGCCATGAGACCACTATGGTGCCATTTTCCACCACATATCAGAGAGGCTATCCGAAAGGCACCAGGCCTTTGTTTGCAGCAGCAAAGCGAGTGTTATCTCCACCTGGGGTAGAAGGGGCCTCACTTCCGACATCGACAACACAGGAACGGGACAAAGGTAAGGAGCCAAAGCATGAGGAGGGGCCTTCGGGTGAGCCATCAGGTGCTCAAGGGACTGGTGTCATCCTCATTCCGGATGAAGAGACAGAGGCAGAAAATGCCAAACTTAGGATGATTATTCAGGAGCAGGACACAGAAATCAAAGACTTGGTACTCAATTTTGAGAGGTCCAGATAGGTCATCAACTATCTGGAGTAGAGGAACAAACAACTGGAAGACCAGCATGTGATCATGGAGCTGCAGAACATCCGTGAGGATCGCCTAACTGCCTAGCAAAGGAGGATTGAATTCACTTCATTTGAGCAACAGGTTATGGATGATCGTGAGTCTATTCTTGAGAGAGTCAACATGCACCTGGACAAAATGTTGAACAAGGCCGACAAAGAAAACACACTGTTGAGGCACATCGCTCATCATTACAGGGCACGGAACTTGAGTTTGAGAGCCCGAATAAGGAGTTTGAAAGCAAAACTGAGGAAAGCCACAAAAAGAGAAAAAAGGGAAAAAGAGAAAGATAGGCTCAGGATCTTGGTTGAGGCCTCCTTGACTCAGAAAAGAACCCCATAGAGAACTTCCAGCCCAAATCTCAAAAAATTTGGGCAAATTTTGGTCACAGGGGAATTTTTTGGGTGAAAAACAGGAATTTTCTCCCTGTGCGTCGCGCACCATGCACGACGCTAAAATTATAGCACTCCAATCGAGAAAAGGTTTGAATTTTTGGATTCAGCATTGAAAAATACATCTACTGGTGTCCGGGCTAGAAATTTTGATAAGTTTTGGGTCTCCTAAAGGTCAAAAAACACACAAAAATGGCCTTTTTGCCACTTTTTGGACACACAGAAAGAAGTCTTGGGAGAATAAAGATTTGGAGGGGAAAATGAGCTTCAAATTTAGAAATTCTAGTGTGGTTAGAAAGTAGACAGACCAAGCTTTCCAATAAGCCCACTTGGGCACATTTTGGACACCTGGAAGTGCCCCAAAATAGGCCCCAAAGTAGCCTGATGCACAGAGAAAATGGCGCGGCGCACAGAGGAAAAATTGCCAATTTGCTTCCGTTTCGCGAAATTGCGGTTTGTGACTTCTCCAAGTGGGCCTGCTCATCTACACTTAGGTTTTTTGGCACCAAAGGTGGCATTTAAAATGTTTTTTCTCCAGATTGGCTTCTATCTAAGTGGCAAAGGAAGGAAAACGGTCACCCCAATGCCAAATGTCATATTTGCAGCGTTGCACCTGTAGCTGATGGTTGGCTCTCCATCTCCATTTCGAAATGATTTGAGTAACTTCCTAACCCCTGGGAATTCTATCTCTTCCTCACACATCTATATATTGTATGCAAGTTATTTGCAAAAGGTTGGTTGGCTTGTAACTTCTGGGAGACTGTGGGAAAGAAACTTTGTTTCTGCATTGTATATTTTTACAGAGAATTAATGAAAGGCAGCAGCTCTGTTTCATGAGATTCCTGTGGTTGTGAGTATAGCAAGTGTTCCTCTTATGTTTCATATGTATCTTGTTATGTTTTGTATTCCATTTCACATTCATTTCTGGTGAAATTTTTTGAGTGAGATCAGGTAGAATTCAATTCTATTTCTCTACCTATGGGAAAATTTCATGTGCACTGTTTCATTCTTCTGTTGAAAAGGATTCATGTTGTCCATGCCCTTTTCACCTTCTTAATCATTCTCTCCATTTCTTTGTTATGTTCCATAGTTTCATTTTGTATCCATTTCTGGTGAAATTTTTCGAGTGAGATCATGTAGAATTCAATTCTATTGCTCTACCTGTGGGAAAATTTCATGTACAGTGTTCATTCTTCTATTGAAAAGGATTCATGTCGCCCATGCCCTTTTCACCTTCTTAATCAATCTTTCCATTCTGCCATATTTTAAAACTAAATTGCTATGCTTTCCGCCTACCTTGCCTCACGAAATAATCTGTGCCTTCATGTTAAGTTCTATGTTCATTGAGGTCCAGTGGTCCCATAACATCCCAGAAATACAGTTATTCATAAAAATCGCTCCTTATTATCATTTCCACTTACTAGCCTAAGATAAATATGTTCATTCGAAAGTCATCTCAGTCCTTTTCGTTCATCTATTCACTGAGTGTGACTCGGAGAGAGCCCTCTCTTGTTCTGGTAGGGCTAGCTATCAGACTGAGCATGGTTTGTGGTTACCCTGAATTTTGCCTTCCTTCAGCCTGAGGCGGATTTAGGTGTTAACATAGTGGCGACTTCGCTGGGGAAAGACTAAGTTTGAAATCAAATCCTCGTGTTTCTTAATAATTTTAAGCTCCCGGATGATGAGCTTAGGATTGGAAAGGCTGAGCAAGTTGGTTGTGTCCTTTGATTTTTCTCAATAGCACGCTGGCTTCGAGACGATATACTAGAGCCAATCCAGACCCGGATCCTCCCCATATCTTCGAAAACCCCAATTTGATCCCCAGGCTCCTTCGTCAAGAGAGCACCATAACTCCCGTGTTCAAATCATATTCATGTCCCGACATTCTTAAGTATCTTGAAGAGCTTGTGTTCGACGATCAGTTTGAGATATCATTGTTTGAGTCTAAATCTGAAAGGGTTGTTGATTATACTGTCCCTGATCCGCAATTTCTTGTAGACCTTGAAACAGAGAGAGCTAATAGATTAATTGATAATTACATTGTGACACCGCTCCAAAATCCAATTGCAAGCCCCTTGCAGATTGTGCACACTCCTCCAACACCTCCAAGGCCAAATCCACAAAAAATGATGGCTGCATGTTTTGTACCCCTTGTTCTACCCCAAGTTCTAGATGATATACCCACTGATTACCAAAGTAAAATCCCATTCTTTGATGGCTCTCCTAGCGGAATTACTATGCAGCAACACGTGGAACGAATGACAGACTTTTGTGAACTTTATGATATCACTGTGGAGAACGTGTTAATGAGGCTCTTTGTACAAACATTTGTAGGTGAGGTGAAGAAATGATTCAGAGGTTTATCGGTTGCACGTATCGCCACCTTGGCAGACTTACATAGAACATTCTTGAACCGCTGGGAAGTGAAAAATAACCCTCTTCAAATTCTATCCGAATACGAGCAAATCAAGAGAAACGATGGTGAGTCAGTCCAATATTATTGCACGAGATTTAATACAGTATACAATGAAATTCCATATGATCTAAGGCCACCCATGAGACTAGCCATGGTGAAATTCCCTGATGGTTTTGATGCTGATATGGCTTATCAATTGAGAGAAAGGGAGCCGGCCACCATGGAAGACATGCAGAGAATTGCGGTCAGCGTTGAGGCGAACCTGCTGTCCAAAAGAGCTAGAGCGAAAGCAGAGAAGAATACCATTGTGAAAGAAGAATCTTCTACAATAGATCAGCTTCTCAAAAAGGTAGAACAGATGTTTGAAAGGGTAAAACTTGACAAGCTAGAATCACAAGTGAGGAATCCTAACTTTCGTGGTTAGCAGCAGCCACAGTATAGGATAAGACAGAGAGATCAGCGAACTCAAGGGCAGAATGCACAACAGCCGGTACAAACACCTTTGCAGCAGAATTTTGTTCATGGAATAGAGTCAGACGAGGATTGGAATGTAATAGGTGAAGAAAACCATCTCTTTATTCCAGATGAGTTGCCTACTTACATTACCGAAGAAGAAGAATGTGCAGTGAATTCAGCTGCACACCAAGACACTGATTTTATTCTAGCTAGTGACAATATGTTGGAAGAAGAATCAGAAGACTATCAAAGAGGGTATATGAATGCTCTGTCTGCACAACAACAACGATATTCACTTAGAAACAAAGATGTGCCGGCCATACCAATTCAGAAAAAGAGGGAGGGTGAAAAAACAAAGAATGATTTATCAGCTACACAAAGAAAAGGAAAGGAGGCGGTTGGTCCGGAGAGCAGCAAATAAAAACCTGCAGAACAATCACAACAACCTAACACCTCAAAGGGAGAGGAAAGGAAGGAGTTCCCAATCAAGGAGGTAGAAAAAACTCCCACTTTTAGCCTAGAGAACGAGATTTCTAAGTTAAAGATATCCATCCCCTTGATTGAAGTAATGAAGAACAGCATTTATAAAGGACAGATTTCTAAAATGTTGAATTGGGACCCAATGTCCGACATGGTAAATGTAGAAGAGGATCAGCCTGCAATGATTTTTGGACCAGCACCAAATGGTGAGTCTCGTGACAACGAGGTGCCACCTTTCTACATCAGTTTGAGGTTGCATGATTTCATTTTACATAATGCCATGTTCGATTCTGGAGCTTCTCACAATCTCATGCCCAAGGCTATCATGGATAAACTTGGTCTGGATATCACTCGACAATATCATGATCTCTATTCATTTGATTCCAGCAGAGTAAGATGTATAGGTTTCATCAAAGACTTGGTTGTGAGTTTGGATCAACTTCCTATGAAAAATGTCCTGATGGATGTGGTGGTAGCAGATATTCCTCCAAGGTTTGGCATGCTTCTTTCCAGGTCTTGGGTAACAAAATTGAAAGGGACACTAGAACTGGATTTCTCATATGCAACAATCCCAGTGTTTGGACAAATGAGGAAGTTATATCGGGAACAAAAGATGAAATATATGATCACAAGCAAGGAGAAACTGATAAATCATCCCATTAACTATGTACATATAGATTTAGAATCTTTTGTTTTGTTTTCAGATAATTTAAATGAGATAGATAGTCAGATGGTAGAAGAAGATGACATTCCAGAGATAACAGAAAATTTTAGAGAGATTTTGAAAAAAGAAAGACAAGAAAAGCAGCAAAAGATTGGGCAGTCAGCTGAAAACGATGGGCAACAAGCTGACAAAGCACAACAAACTGATTTTCAGCACTTACAAGAGGAGGAAGAAGGCTTATGGACCATGGATTTTGATGGAGCAGTAGGGAATGATGGAGTTGGTATTGGCATTTGGGTACGCAGTCCTTTCTCCGCCCCAAACAAAGTACCTAGCAGCGTGAGAGTTTTCTCCTACAAGCTGGCCTTCAAATGTTCCAATAATGAAACTGAATATGAAGCTCTGATTGCTGGCATGAAAATTCTTAGAAAGCTGAATGCAAGGAGGATTTCAATATATGGCGACTCCGAGTTGGTAATAAAACAGGTCAGAGGTGAATATCAAGCAAAACATCCTAGGATGCGGGCCTATCGAAATGCAGTTTTGGACATCTTGAAGCTATTTTCCGAATACACTTTGACATGTGTGCCAAGAATCCAAAATAGTATTGTTGATGCTCTTGCCAAGGCAACGAGCAGCTTGAAGATCCCCATGAACTCCAACAATAAATTTGAAATCCATGTCAATCACCGTCCAACCATTCCAGACAATCAGCGACATTGGCAAGTATTTCAAGATGACGAGGAGATTAAATATTTTCTGCTCAACAAAGGTAAGTTCGAAGAAACCTCAATCGATGTGGAAAATGATGAAGACAAAGGGAATGATATAGATGAAATGTAGATCAATCAAATGGACGTAATGCAGCTGAAGAATAACATCATTCCTAAAGGCTTGATACCTCTAGAAGAACTTTTTGGTCAGGATGATGTAGCCCACAAACCAACATTGCAGTTGACAGAAAGGGGTGTAGAAGAGGTCAACATCAGTACAACTTCCAATCCGAAGTTGGTAAAATTGTCTAAAGCATTACCACGAAAGATCAAAGACAAATATATCAGTTTGATGGCTTCATTTGTAGATGTATTTTCTTGGGATTATTCTGATTTAAAGACCTATGATACAAATATCATTCATCATACGATACCTATCAAGCCCAACCAAAAACCATTTAGACAAAAGCTAAGGAGGATAAATCCAAAGTTGCTGCCATCCATCGAAAAAGAGGTAAATAGGTTGTTCAAATCAAGTATCATTGTGCCCATCAGATTTTTATATTGGATATCTAACTTAGTGCCTGTACGTAAGAAGACCGGTGAGATCCGCCTATGCATTAATTTCAAAAATCTAAATAAGGTCTCATTGAAGGACAAATATCCGCTACCAAAGATGGACCATATACTTCAGCGAGTAGTGGGGGCGTCTCGTATGTCGCTACTTGATGGTTATTCCGGATATAACCATATTTCTGTCCATGAAGATGATAGAAACAAGACAGCATTCACCACTCCATGGGGGACCTTTCACTATGCCAAAATGACATTCGGTTTAAATAATGCAGGTGCCACATTTCAGCGTGGAATGGACTTGGCATTTGCAAATGAGAAGGATGTATTTTTGGTGGTGTACTTGGATGACTTGACGGTGTTTTCAAAATCTGATGAAGAACACATGCATCACCTAAAAATTGTCTTTCAAAAATGCAGGAAATATGGTCTATTGTTGAATCCTAAGAAAAGCTTGTTCACCATGGAAGAAGGCAAATTACTTGGGCACATCATTTCAAAAGATGGCATCTGTATAGACCCAGCACGTGTGCAAGCAATTCAGCAAATTGATCTGCCCAGAAACAAAAAGGAAATACAATCATTCAATGGTAAGATGAACTTTCTGCGTTGTTTTGTACCCAATCTTGTAGAACACTTGAAAGAAATGAAAAAAATTCTTAAAAAGGACAACTAGGTGAAATGGATAGACGAGGTGGTAAAATCTTTCAACTTGATCAAATTGGCCCTTTCTTAAGCTCCAGTTCTAGTAAGCCCAGACTATACTCAGGATTTCATAGTATTTTCTTTTGCTTCGGAGCATACTATGGCAGCGGTATTATTGCAGAAGAGAGAGGGTCATGAAAGACCCATTGCATTTTTTAGTAGAGCTATAAGAGATGCAGCTTTAAAGTATAACATCATTGAGAAGCAAGCCCTGGCCTTGGTGAAGGCATTGAAATATTTCCGGGTATATATCCTACATTCTCACATTCTAGCCTATGTTCCTAATACTGCTGTAAAAGATGTTTTGGTACAGACCGATCCGGAAGGGAGAAGAGGCAAATGGATTGCAGCCTTGCTAGAATACGATGTGGAGATAAATCCTACAAAGTTGATCAAAGGACAGGGGTTGGCGAAGCTAACGGCTGAATCAAATTTGCATGCATTGGACATAAATCTGATTGCTGCCCTGACCGATGATAATGAGGAAGGAATGTCAATTCAGGTATCCGAAATGTTTGCGTTGTCCCCATGGTATTCTGATATAATATATGTGTTGCAAAATCTATCACCACCGCCTGGCATGACTAGAAACAAAGCGAGGACACTTAAATTGAAAGCGGCCAAGTTTTGTAATTTGAATTCTGTATTATATTGGAAAGATCCCGGTGGTATTTTATTAAACTGCCTGGTGGAAGAGGAGGCAAAGAAAGCCATGGAATATTTCCAAGGAGGAGAGTGTGGTGGTCATCTTTTTTGGAAATCAACAGCTAACAAAATTTTGAGAGCATGGTACTACTGGCCTACTTGTTTGCTGATGTGCATAAGATGGTAAAGAGCTGTCATAAGTGTCAAATTTTCGAAGGAAAATAGAAATTACAGCCTTTGCCACTCAAGCCTACCAAAGTGACCGCTTCTTTTTAGTAGTGGGGGTTGGATTTCATTGAGGAAATTCATCCCACATCTTCTGGATAGCATAGATGGATCCTTACAGCCATGGACTACTTCAAAAAATTGATGGAGGCAGCCCCTACCAGACAAGCGACAGACACGGTAATCATCTCATTTCTCGAAAATAACATCTTGTCTTGCTTTGGTTGTCCCAACAAAATAATCACTGATAATGTAGCAGCGTTTAAATAAAAAAGGATGGTAGAATTTTGTCATAAGTATCAAATAATTTTGGGTCATTCAACCGCCTATCATCCGCAAGGCAATGGGTTGGCAGAATATTCGAATAAATCTTTGGTCAACATCATCAAGAAGCTGCTGGAAATAAATAAGAAGAGCTGGAACAAGAGGTTGGTTCATGCGCTTTGGGCAGATCGGATCACTCACAAAAAATCCATTGGTATGTCACCATTTGAGCTTGTTTATGGAATGGACACAGTATTCCCCACTTCTCTTGCTGCCCCGGTGATCAAACTCCTTCAGGAGGCTGGCAGTGAGGAAGATCCCATGCAGAGAAGGCTGAATCAAATGATCCACTTACAACAAACAAGAGAAAAAGTCTTCAAGAACACATCCAAATTGCAGGAGAAAATCAAGAAAATTTATCATAGAAAGGCAAATATGGATAGCTTTCAGGTGGACGATGTAGTACTGAAATGGGATGCAAGAAACGAGGAGAAAGGCAAACACGAAAATTTTGAAAATTTGTGGAAATGTCATTTCAAAATCGCAGCATACAGGGGTCAAAATGCCTTTCTTCTCAAGGAAATAAGCGGAGAATATTGTCCTGGAGGGCCGATCAATCGTCGGCTGCTCAAACGGTATCACTGTTGATCTATGAACGCTGCTTCCACTGTCATTGTAAATACCATTTTTTATTTCAGTTTGGTTTTAGTATGTATAGTCAGCTTTTGAGTTATTCCAATTATCAAGTTTGAGTCAATTTCTTGGTCACTCTAGTTTTGTAAATAAGTCAGAGTCTTGTGCTGTTTATCAAAATGATGACTCCATAGCCCAATGGACCAAGAGGCACTGTCTAGCTCCTCCAGAGATCTTCTGTTCTTGGCACCTCCAAGGAGCTACCATCCCCCATTGGAGCCAATGTTAGAGTCGGCCTGGTCAAGTCCTCCGTCAGGGATCATGACTCTTTATGCATTTCACGATTAGGTGTCCCGCTCCTCTCTTATAGTTGCATTTCGCTAGGGACATTCCATGACCTGACGGAGAAAGCCATGCTATTCAGTTTCCCTTATGTCTGGCCCATGTTGGTTCAGGTCTTGGTCCAAAATCAATGAAATTCATGATAGTCAAGGTCCTATTTCAGGACAAAGTCATTATTGGTTTGAGTCTAGAAATTCATCAGTTTGGTCCTTGAAAAAACATGTCCAGAAACAAGCCATGCAGGTCAAAGGGATACCTTATACACCTACAGTGCAGAAAGCTTCATCATCACCGCAAGAGACATCAACTCTTCTTCAAAACTCTGTTTTGAAGAAAAGTCAAGCAAGGTCAACTATGAAATTTTTTTCTAGAAATTGACAGTTGACATTTTCATATGCAGTCATGGGTGTTAAAGCTAGAGGCCCAGTCACACAATCCCCGCAAAGGAATGACGAAAATTTCATCAAGAGAGCCACAATTTCGAAGAAAAAATGGAAAAAATAGAGTGTTGTAAAAGTCAATAAAATGGTGCAAAACTCAACATTAGAAAGTGGCTTTTTTAAAGAGGAAAAAATCAAACCAGTTTCTCTCAAGCCTATAAATGAATATTGTGGCCCAAAGCAAAGCCATTGTGCCATTGGAGACTTAGAAAGACATTGCAAAAGGTGGGAGAGTGAGATTGGTGAGCATTTGAGTGAGTTGGTAGGTGACTTGGGAAGTGCGGCGCACATAGGCAGGAGCACGGCACATCCACCGCGTGCGACGCATACACATCCAGTCCGTCGTTGAAAGAATACATAGGCACGACGCATATAAGGCACGCAGCACATTGGGAAGAGCGCATGGTGCACACAGTCTAGCAGCTCAAAACGATGCAAAACCGTTTCAAATCTTTGTGAAAGCTATCAAATCATGAGGTAGGCCTTTGACACCCCTCCTCCAATCAACTTCGTCAATGTTTAGCTGTTTCTAAGATGTCAAGTGAGATCTAAAACATATTGGCCATCCATGCCAATCATCCTCAAAGAAAAAGTGATAATGGGGGTTTGTAAATTTGAAGAATCCACCAAGATTTTGTTTCCCCTCTCCTCTTCCTCTCACTCCTCATCGTCCGCACTTCCATATCCCCCACATCTACTAAGAAAACCCCTTAGAAACCTCCCCTAAAACCCATCCCCTATTTTCCAAACAAATTGTGTCATTTGACCGTGCATGGCGCACACAAAATGTGGCGTGGCACACTCAGGGCGCGCGGCGCACTGGGAGCCCGGCCACAGTGTTAACTTCACACCAGCGCGGCGCATACCCGGCGCATGGCGCACTGGGCAAAGCGTGCAACGCACAGGCCTGTGAGCCTAAAAGGGCACCAAATCTCTCAATTTTTTGTAAATTGGCTCTCAACATTGCATAATTGCCCATAAACCATCTCATCATTGATCCTTAAATTCAAGGAAAAATATATCTTGGTGGCCATGACATCAAAGAAAAGCTTGTATTAAACAAACACAAAATGACACAAAGAATGGAAAATAGCTAGGGTTTTGCTACATTAACTTAATTATCAATTATGCTCCTACCCTACCTCTGTTAGCCAATTCCTTGGGAGCATTTTCCCCTAATGGTTACCCTAGCTATAGTGCAATCCTATCCCTTTGTCCCCTTACTCATATAGCTCAATAGTTCCTTAACCCTACCCCACCAAAACCACACCCCAAACACTCCCAAATCCCTGATAAATTTCCCCTCTAAACTCCTATCCCTATTTCATCATTCCCCTCTTAATACTCCCTATTTTATTGTCCCCTTGGTGGCAGATTTGCAGAGCATCTATCAGTTCATTGGATTCAGAGGGCAGCAAAGAAATTCAAGGTACAAACAGTAGTAATGGCATCGGAAACTGCATCAGATTATGAGGGGGAAACCTAAAGTGATACAACTTCAGGAGAACAGGCTCCCCGGAGACCTAGGAGTGGCAGACATGTCAGGGATGAACCAAACACCCTCATGGAGTGGCAGGCATGCCCTCTCGCTATGTCTTGTTTCCAGCACTTGGCATGTTTTGAATTTTGTCAGAGGGTGGCAAATGTCAAAATTCATCATGAGTTGGCCCACCTCTTTGCACTTCACCTACATGGAGGACAGTCTATCTTGGCAGGGGTCACTTTCACATTGACACCCGAAACCATATCAGTGGCAACAGGAATACTGAATGTTGGAGAAAAGTGGCACAAGAATATGGAGGTGGAGATGGAACTTTATGAGAATTACATAAAAGCCAGTTATTTGAGTAAGCTCACGAGAGTTTTCCCATTTAGATTTTTGAGAGATGATTATGCTCTGCTCATGAGATTGATCATGAAATACTTCAGTTGTGAGGGGAGGTTTTCTCGCCTTTATGCCTATCACATTAGGTTACTCATGCACTTCACCAGGGTGCGTATGATGAACCTCCCATTCTTCATTTGCGAGAACATAAAGAGGATGAGAAAATTCATGCAGCACAAGACCCCTCTGCAGCAGCTCAACAGTGTATATCACTTTGCTCTTATCCAGATTTTGGTGGACCATCAGTTGAGATTGTAGGGCATTGCTTGGGAGGACTTCATCTCCCGTGACTTCTTCAGCACTCAACAGATAGTATCAGAATCGAAACATGAGATAGGGGTTACTTCTCATCAGCATGAGTTCCATGACACCACTGTGGTGCCATTTTCCATCACATATCAGAGAGGCTATCCGAAAGGCACCAGGCCTTTGTTTGCAGCAGCAAAGCAAGTGTTATCTCCACCTGGGGTGGAGGGGGCCTCGCTTCTGGCATCGACAACACAGGAACATGACAGAGGTAAGGAGCCAATGCATGAGGAGGGGCCTTCGGGTGAGCCATCAGGTGCTCAAGGGACCGGTGTCATCCTCATTCCGGATGAAGAGACAGAGGCAGAAAATGCCAAACTTAGGATGATTATTCAGGGGCAGGACACAGAAATCAAAGACTTGATAATCAATTTTGAGAGGTCCAGATGGGTCATCAACTATCTGGAGCAGAGGAACAAATAGCTGGAAGACCAGCATGTGATCATGGAGCTGCAGAACATCCGTGAGGATCGCCTAACTGTCCAACAGAGGAAGATTGAATTCACTTCATTGGAGCAACAGGTTATGGATGATCGTGAGTCTATTCTTGAGAGAGTCAACATGCACCTGGACAAAATGTTGAACAAGGCTGGCAAAGACAACACACTGCTGAGACACATGGCTCATCATTACAGGGCTCAAAACTTGAGTTTGAGAGCCCGAATAAGGAGTTTGAAAGCAAAATTGAGGAAAGCCACAAAAAGAGAAAAAAGGGAAAAAGAGAAAGATAGGCTCAGGATCTTGGCTGAGGCCTCCTTGACTCAACAAAGCACCCCTTAGAGAACCTCCAACCCAAATCTCAAAAAATTTGGGCAAATTTTGGTCACAAGGGAATTTTTTGGGTGAAAAACAGGAATTTTCTCCCTCTGCGTCGCACACCCTGCGCGGCACTAAAATTCTAGCACTCCAATCGAGAAAAGTTTTGCATTTTTGGATTCAGCATAGAAAAATACATCTACTGGTGTCTGGGATAGAAATTTTGATAAGTTTTGGGTCTCTTAAAGGTCAAAAAACACCCAAAAATGGCCTTTCTGCCACTTTTTGGACACACAGAAAGCAGTCTTGGGAGAATGACGATTTGGAGGGGCCAATGAGCTTCAAATTCAGAAATTATAGTGGGGTTAGAAAGTAGATAGGCCAAGCTTTCCAACAAGCCCACTTTGGCACATTTTGGACACATGGAAGTGCCCCAAAACAAGCCCCAAAGTAGCGCGATGCACAAAGAAAATGGCACGACACACAGAGGAAAAATTGCCAATTTGCTTCCGTTTTGCGAAATTTCGGTTCGCGACTTCTCCAAGTGGTCCCACTCATCTACACTTCAGTTTTTTGGCACCAAAGGTGGCATTTAAATTTTTTTTCTCCAGATTGGCTTCTATCTAAGTGGCGAAGGAAGGCAAACGGTCACCCCAAGGCCAAATGTCATATTTGCAGCACTACACCTGTAGCTGATGGTTGGCTCTCCATCTCTATTTCGAAATGATTTGAGTAACTTCCCAACCCCTGGGTGTTCTATCTCTTCCTCACACATTCTATATATTGTGTGCAAGTTATTTGCAAAAGGTTGGTTGGCTTGTAACTTCTAGGAGACTGTGGGAAAGAAACTTTGTTTCTGCACTGTATATTTTTACAGAGAATTAATGAAAGGCAGCGGCTCTGTTTCATGAAATTCCTGTGGTTGTGAGCATAGCAAGTGTTCCTCTTATGTTTCATATGTATCTTGTTATGTTTTGTATTCCATTTCACATTCATTTCTGGTGAAATTTTTTGAGTGAGATCAGGTAGAATTCAATTCTATTGCTCTACCTGTGGGAAAATTTCATGTGCACTATTTCATTCTTCTGTTGAAAAGGATTCATGTTGTCCATGCCCTTTTCACCTTCTTAATCATTCTCTCCATTTCTTTGTTATGTTCCATAGTTTCATTGTGTATCCATTTTTGGTGAAAATTTTCAAGTGAGATCAGGTAGAATTCAATTCTATTGCTCTACCTGTGGGAAAATTTCATGTACAGTGTTCATTCTTCTATTGAAAAGGATTCATGTCGCCCATGCCCTTTTCACCTTCTTAATGAATCTTTCCATTCCGCCATATTTTAAAACTAAATTGCTGTGCTTTCAGCCTACCTTGCCTCACAAAATAATCTGTGCCTTCATGTTAAGTTCTTTGTTCATTGAGGTCCAGTGGTCCCATAACATCCCAGAAATACAGTCATTCATAAAAATCACTCCTTATTATCATTTCCACTTACTAGCCTAAGATAAATAGTTCGTTCGAAAGTCATCTCAGTCCTTTTCGTTCATCTATTCACTGAGTGTGACTTGGAGAGAGCCCTCTCCTGTTTTGGTAGGGTAGCTACTAGACTGAGCATGGTTTGTGGTTGCCCTGAATTTTGCCTTCCTTCAGCCTGAGGCGGATTTAGGTGCTAACAGAACCATTCACCCATAATGCATATAGAGAGGCTTCAAGAATGTGTTTTCATAGTTGCAAAGCTATAGTCAAGTATACAGTGGTGATAGCACAATTGGCTAGCATCTCTAGGATATGATACTCTATAGGTTGGATAAGTTATTTTTTCCTAAAGGTGAATAATTATAACTAATTAAGGAGGCTTTCACCTCGAAGGTTGGAGGTAGCTTTGGTGTAAGGAAGAAAGTGGCTAACTTGTAGAGGTATGTGTATGGCCCAAGATGCAAGAAGCGGTAGCTAGGTTCATAAGAGGATACATATTGTGTTGTACCATTAAGGCTAGTAATAGGAAACCAGGTCTATATCATCCCTTACCTATAGCCACTCATCCTTGGGAAATAATTTCCATGAAATTTATGGGAGGTTTACCGACAAACAATAAGAGACATGACTACCTATTCATGGTAGTAGATAGGTTTAGCAAGATGTATGTTCTGAAATGCCTTGTAAAAAGACCATCAGTGGGAAAGAAGTAACAAAATCATTCTTTGGACAAGTCTAGGTGCACTTTTGGATACCAAGGAGCATGTTTTTAGACAAAAACAATATTTCTCATTGCATTTTGGACTACATTGTGGGAAAAGTTGAATAAGCCTACCACTTTCCATACATCGAATTTAGTGTACCTTTTGAGGGGATACAATCAAAATCATATAAATACTTGGGATGGAAATATAGTATACATGTGACACTCTTATAACATGGCTGCCCATGCTTCTATTAGTAAGTCCCCCTCTAAAACTTTTAATTTTATATTTTCCACCTTCACTTTTGGATATTGCATATGGGAAGGAAGGAAGAGTGAGTCAGGACCTTACATGGGATTCCCCCAGGGTAAAAAAATTGTTGAGGATATCAAGAATATCCATAAAATTATATAGGAGATGTTTCAAAAGTGACAGGTAAAATACAATGCTAGGCATGATCAACACAGATTGGAGAAGTGCATAAAGGTGGGAGACAAATTATGGTTACAATTAAATAAGTAGAGATTATAGGGTGTTGATGAGGCTCATGACTGGGTAACTATATGGACCTTAATGCACCTCCGAGCTTACTAAAATAAACTCTTCTCATAATTCCTTACATGTTTTAATTATATTTTACTTTTGGATTTCAGGCATCTATGGTTCATTTCTTTTACTTGAGTTGGAGTACCCACAGTAAAGATCATACTTGTTGACATTTCAAATCCCAACAAGGATCCATCATCATGACACTTATTGAATGATGATAGAAGAAGAGCTTAGTGAAAATATAAATAGTATTAAGATAATTTGATTTCCAGGGAGATGAGGTCGATTCTTTTTTAATTTTCTTATGTTTTATATTTTTATTATTTATTCATTTTATCTTTTTCTATAATAATTATTAACCTAGTTTAAAGTTTTATTATAAAATTTTTATATATTGTATTTAATATATTTATTCTTTATTAAAAGATTAATTTTTATTTTTATGTATAATGTCACTATAATGTGCCAAATTTGTAATGTTTAATTAGCTTAATTAGTTAAATAGATTTATTAAAGATTTAATTTATTATTATATCTAAATTCTTACTTAATAAGTTAATTAATTGATTCATAAATGTTATAATAATCAAATTTAATATTTAATAATGATAAATAATTTTATTTATTATAATTAATAAAAGATATATAATAATAACAAATCTTACTATATTTATAATTAATAAAATGGTTACTAGATATTATAATTACTATTGTTAATTATTTTATTTTAGTATAGGATGAATTGACTAATTGTTAATTCTAAAATAATTGATTAGTAAGCTAATTGATATTATAATAATTTATTTGTTATTATAAATATTCAATGATACTACTATAATAATAATAATAATAAAATTAATGATTCCTATTATTCTTAATAACCAATCTCTAATAAAAATAATTATTATTACTTAATATATATTAACTAATTAATTGATTAAATCTAAATAAAATTGTTTCTATTGTTATAACTTAATAAAAGAACCTTATAGTTATAAATGAATTATTCATATATTATTTATAACTAATATTATTGTAATTAATTATTATTAAAAATACTTAATAATTATTATTAAGAATTAATAATAGTAACTATTTTATTTATTTATTTTAATTTCTATTCGTATTTCTATTTTATCTCTAATATGAGATAATAAACTTTTAATAGGAGAGGAGCAGTTACCTGAGTACCTAATATGTACTATTGGTCCTAATCCCTTTGATTAAAAGAGTAAAATTAAGATGAGTAAAAGTAAGTTGTTATGTCTAGTGGTCTAATGTGCATTGATTGCAAGTTCTTGGGAGAAAATCAAGGCAATTTTGGTTAATTAAGGTGTAGGAACTCAAATGAGACAAGAAGGAGAGATTATAGGAGATGGATCTTCTTCATTAAATCCTCACTCATTCAAATATCCCTCAATCAAATCACACTAGCTCGGAGTTGCAGGCAGCCGAGTCATGAAGATCATTGGCAGTCGAGCGAGTGATAGTTAAGAGCGAGTTCATCTTGAGTTTGAGAGCCAAGCATCCCTAGATTTAAGGAAGTTGTTGGAGAGTTCAGTTGTATAAATAAGGAGGCCTAAAGCCCCATTAGGATTTAGATTTTTTATGTAAGAGAACTAAGCATTTTTGAGTTGGAGGGTTGTGGAAAAACATTGTTATGTATTCTTTTTTATATGATAATGAGAATGAGCATTTCCTTGATCCAGCACTAATTTGACTTAGTGGGTTGAAGCTCTTTGGTTAGGGACCAACCCTAGTAACATAGGTTTCTCTTATTGTACTTGTATGCTTATGTTATTTCATAGATTACTTGTTGAATTGATTTTGGCATTGTTCCATTGCAAGTGTTAGTGAATTTGATTAGTTTTCTTCCATTTGTGCATAGATTTAACAATAGATTTAGAGAGATAAAGGAATATCAAAAAGGATGATAGTAGGTGGATCTTGCCTCACTCCTCCCTTCAGAGAGCATGGTTTGAGAAAAACTCCTATTCAGCACCAAAAAGATAGAATTATGATTTCTTATTGAATTTATTTTTGCTACTTAGGCCAACATCTTTTCAATTTTCAAGGACATGTTTCAGTTGTCATTTCTGATATCTCCAGCTTTGTATTAGATTTCATGGTGCTTCATAATATGTTGCAAGTATTTCCATGCATGAACTAGGCAAATGAATGATGGAATAATGTTTTCTTATGATTGATTGGAAATCTCTTGTTTTGACATGGTTCATGAGTAAAAGCCAGTGATGTGTGTATTGCAGGAGTTTTAATAATGCAAGAAGATCTCATGTCAGTAGCCCCAACCTAACCTCATCCATCCATGACCACCAAAAACCACTAAGTCCATAAACCAATTTATCATTCCATAACAACAACTTTCCATGGTTATTGAGCAAATCCAACCATCCTACAAACTTTGGTTTGAGTTTTGAGGAAGTACTAGCCACTCCCTTGCCTTATTCCTTCCATCATTCACTTTCCCTAAGCCCTATACCAACTTCCAACTCACCCATCATGCTTTTGGTAAGATCCTGTAGGAATACATGGGATCTTGTAGGTGCATTAGGACATCCTATAGGACGACCTGTAGTGGCTTGTGTTGAGGCTGATTTGTGGAAAATGCATCCAAAAAGATAGGAGAAGACCCATGATTGCCTCCCAAGCCATCTGACCCTTCACAACCATTTCTCTCCACACCTAACCCACCTGCCATACAACCAAGAAGAATTAGAATTTTGTTTTCACAAAAAGGACAAAAAGAAAAATGTTATTATGTTCATTCATATGCACAATAGTAAAGCGTTGGATTATCTCAGATTGCATGTTTAGGATAGTTAGGGTTACACATGTGTTAGCTTAAAATTGTTCTGAAGAAATATCTCTTAACAAATATCTAGATTATTGGTGTGTTTAAAGCATTCATTTCAGTCTTTCATTTCTACAGTAGACAATATTTCCATTTTCTCAATTAGGGTAAAATTTCCCTTTTTCCATTGCTAATAATTTTTTTTCTAATCAATAGAAGGCTAGTTTGAGAAACCCTGGTGGTTTATCACCAACTCAATAGTGAGAAAGAGCGGACCCATTGCATCTACTTGTGTATACAACACTATCACCTCCAAGTTTGTATGAACCTTGGGTTGATAAAGTAAAGTTGGTAGTCCTAGGAGTTGTAGAATTCTTAGTGCAATACTGGTACTCATCACTTTTTCGCACCGTTGTCGGGAAGGTGTCTAAGTACATGTGATTTCTACTTATTTCTTCCATTTCTTATCTCTTCCATTCTGTTATTAGCTTCATTTTCTCAAAAATAGTTGTAAGTTGGTTTGCTTTCCTTCCCATTCTGCAAAATATTTCATTCAACAGTTGTTTTCGATTCAATTTTCCTTTTCAATTTTGCAATTAGCCTTAAAACTTGAAAAATAACAAAAACACTTCTTTCATGCCTCATAGGAATAGGGATAACTTAGGAAAATTTCTACCAAATACCTCCACCACTTCAAATAGCCAACATTCCCTCTTCTTTAGTGGTTGTGAATTGGAGGACCCCTTAGGAGAACGACCAGAGATTTTTGAAGAGCCTACAGGGGGAGAAGAAGAAGGAGAACCCATTCCAACTGACCTAATGGGTGAAAATAGAACTCGTAGTGGAGATAGAGAAAGAATTGAGGGTTCTTTACCCATTAGAGAATTCAAACCAATGGGGATGCCAAGATGGAAAACATAAGACCCTCTTCTCTTCCTCACTTCCATGGCCTAACCTCAGAAGATCCTGATACTTTCTTATTTGAGTTTTCTGTCATATGCATAACTTATGATTACACCAATGATGATCAGAAGTTGAAATTATTCCCATCCACTCTCAAGGATGTAGCTCTGCACTGGTTCATGGGTTTACCTGGGGATAACATCACCACCTAGGCTCAGATGCCACAAGGTTTCAAAAACAAGTATCAGGACTACTGTAGGTCCAAAGACACTAAAGAGGAAATTTTTAGAATGACCTTGTGGCATGATGAGTCCTTTGAATATTATGAGGAAATATTCCAACATAGCTACAAAAGGGCCAGGTGCACACATGATCATGAGTCACTGAAGCTAGTCCTACTCAGGGGGGTGAGGGAAGATATTATGGATACCCTAAACCTGCTAGCAGGAGGGGACATCTACCAACTATCCTATGAAGAAATCAAGAACGTCTTTAAGGACCATTCTAGGGCAACTAGGAAAAAAGGTAGGGGTAGTCAACCAATGGCCATCTCATCCTCCTCCAACACATCTATAAAAGGTGAAATTGGAAACATGTTGGAATATTTTAAGAGTGAAATGTTTCAAACCCTTTCCCTACAAATAGACACTATGCCCATCAAGAGGAAGTAGGAGGAAGTAGAGAGAGCATTAGCCATCTTTTTCCCAGATGCATAAGGAGGCACCCTAGGAATGAATGTCTATTAAACCATATAGAAATCTTCTTATTCTATGAAGAAAACCACTCCAAAGACAAGTTCCATTCTCTACTTGGATGAAAGGGTGTGTATCAAGGAACTAAAGGGGTGACTGAATATCTCTTCTACATAAATCAAAGGAGGCCTCATGGGCCTCGATCGTACCAGTAGGGTATGCATGGGTCATCCTATGCATATTAAAACCCTAACCAAAACATATTCATTCCTTCTTGGGGACCACCTACTCATCCCTCATAGTATACACCTTCTCCTTGGTATTTTACACCTCAATACCATTCCGAGTCAACCAACCAGACATTTAAGCCATATACTCCTCCTCAACCTCAATGAAATGCACCACCCCAGGGGTGGAGGCCCCCATACAACAATGCTCTAGCTTTATTGCCTCCACCTCCTACTAAACCATATCTTTTACACCTTGCTCCACCTAAAAAACCTCATATGCCTGCCCAACCAAATCTGAACCCAAAGAACAGACATGCACAACAGGCCTACAGTGGAGAGAGATCCTACCCTACTTATGTTGTGGAAATTCAAGAAATAAACCTGAGGTTTGGGAGAGTACTCTCGAACAACCAACCTCCATCTCCACCTAGGGAGAGTGAGGAGGAAAGAGAGGAAAATATGCCTAGAATGAATCCACCACCCTTTCCTAAAAGATTAACCCATCCAGTCTAGCCTACCCCAGAAGAGAATGAACTTCTGGGTGAATTGAAAATTATATGTGTCAAAATTCCACTTCTCCAAGCCATTAAGGATGTATCTATTTATAAAAAACTGATTAAAGAGAAGTGTTTCAAACATCCAAGGAGGCGAAAAAGAGACACCCCTACCATTAATGTCATTGGATAACTGCCTAACTTAATGTTGGGGTAAGTAATTTCCCGAAGTATTTATACCCTAGAAGCCTTGTAGTAATGTGCACATCAATGGCACCATTTTCCCACACACCTTGATTGATCTTGGGGCTTCCATTAATGTGATGACTAAGGACACCATTCTCAAGCTGAATCCCCAGGGTTCATTAAGAAATACCATGGGAGTCTTGTAGCTTGTAGATCGATCCACAACAGCCCCTAAGGGGATTGTTGAGGATGTGATGGTCTCATTAACTCCTGGGAGTACCCTACAAACTTCCTAGTTCTCCAGCTTAAGGCCAAGTTTAATGGTTATCCTCTCATACTTGGGAGGCCTTGGTTAGCAACTGCTAAGGCCTACAACAACTGTAGGGCTAAAAACATGAATATAAAAAATGGGCATCTATCTAAGAATTTGGTCTTGTACCCTCCTTCTCAGCCATCATTAGAACATGATTTACCTTTATGGCTAGAAGAGGAGGAAGAAGATGAAGTCCTTAGTCTACTCTGCCCAACTCTATACCCTAGAAACTACCATGGGAGGAGGACAACCTGATGAAGATGATTTGATTAAAAACATCCTCCAAAATCCAAATCCCAACACCTTGTCCTTAGAAGAAGTAGTGAAGAAAACCAAGAGAAACCATCAGATTGATCTATGATTAGCTAATTTAAACTCTACTTGTGTCAAGACAGTAGAATTCAGCCTTGAAAGAACTTTGAAAATCAACCCCTCTCTGTGTACAACAAGAAGAAGAGCTATGCAACATGCTAAGGGAGAATTTGGATGCCTTTGCGTGAAATTACAAAGAAATGAAGGGAGTGCACCCCTCAGTGCGTACTCACCACATTTATATCAAAGAAGGTTGCAAACCACTTTGACAATCCCAAAGGAGAATGAATCTAGTTCTCAAGGATATAGTCAAAGAAGAAATGCAAAAGTTGTTAGATGTAGGATTCATTTACCCTCTCTCGGATAGTAAGTGGGTGTCTCCTTTGGTGCTGGTTCCAAAGAAAAATGGGGAGTGGAGGATTTGTGTTGATTACAGAGAGTTAAACAAAGCAACAAATAAGGACCATTTCCCTCTACCTTTCATTGACCAAGTGTTAGATGGCCTCGTAGGGAAAAAGTTTTTTTCTTTCTTAGATGGGTTCAACAGGCACAATCAAATCCAGATTATCCTAGAGGACCGGGATAAAACCATATTCACCTCTCCTTAGGGTACTTTTTCTTATAGGGTCCTTCCTTTTGGTCTATGCAATGCCCCTGCCACTTTCCAAAGTGTAGTCCTAAGTATTTTCTGAGCTAGTCCATGATGTAGTGGAAATTTATATGGATGACTTTACACCCTATGGGTGTGATTTCCAGGAGGCTCTCTCCAACCTAGGTAAGGTGTTGAGAAAATTCATTGAAATGAAATTGTCCCTTAGTCCAGAAAAATGTGATTTCTTTATGACTACAGGGACTATTCTAGGTCACTCAATATCACAGAAAGAACTGTAGGTAGACCCAAATATGATAGAAATCATCCAAAGGGTCCTAGCTCCGCAAAAAAAAAAAGGATGTGAGAAGTTTTCTAGGTTTAGCCAGATACCATAGGAAATTTATAAAAGAATTCAACAAGTTAGCTTCTCGTTTATTTGGGTTATTGGCCAAAGACTCTGAATTTTTATGGTCAGAAAGCCGTGAAAAAGCCTTGGACACCGTAAAGGACAAGTTGGCTACTGCACCTATTCTCCGAGGCCCAAATTGGGCTCTTCCTTTCCATATAAATTTCGATGCCTCTCACAAAGCCATAGGAGTAGCTCTAGGCTAGATAGATGACAAGCTACCTTATGTCATTTACTTCATTAGTAAGAATCTATCAAAAGTCGAGCTGAACTACACAGTGATTGAAAAAGAGCTCATAGCCATTGTGAATTCATTGAATAAATCTAGGCATCACATTACTAATTACCATACATTTGTACATATTGACCATTTCAAAATTAAAAACTTGATGAATAAACCTGATGTAAATTAACAGATTATTAGATGGTTACTTTTATTGCAACAGTTTGATTTAACTATTATTGACAAGCTTGGCAAGGAGAATGTTGTTGCAGATTTTTTATCCAGATTGACTTTTTGTGCAGGGGAGGAAGGAATGGTTGATGAACAGTTACTAGATGAACACTTATTTGCCATTTCAGTTCTCTCTCCATGGTTTGCTGACATAGAAAATTACTTGGTGTTTGCACAATTTCCACCAAATTTGTCCTCTAAGGAAAAGACCAAGATCATAAGAAAGAGTGCCCCATTCACTTGGATTGGGGGAAACCTCTTCAAACTAGGCCCAGATCAAATTCTAAGAAGATGTGTCAGGGATGAGGAAGTCTTTGACATCCTTATACCCTGTCATGATGGGCCTTGTAGAGGTCACTTTGCAGCCAAAAGAAAAACCTTCAAGGTATTGCAAACTAGTTATTACTGGTCCACTCTTCGCCAGGATGTGAGGATGTATACTAGTTAGTGTGATTGGCGCCAAAGGATGGGGAAACATACCCCAAGGGATGAAATACCTCTACAACCTCAAGTTACTTTTGAGCCATTTGACAAGTGGGTCATGGATTTCATTGGATCCATTGACCCCCAATCCAGGCAAAAGAAATACACCATTGTGTGCACTGACTATTTAACCGAGTGGGCTAAGCCAAGGCCATCAAAGAAAAAACAGAAGAAAAATTGGCTAAATTCTTAAGGGAAAATGTGTTTTATAATTTTGGGTACCCTAGAGAATTGGTCACTAATCAAGGTAGTCAATTTACATCTCACATGATTGAGAAATTGTTAAGCTAGCACAAGATCAAGCACATAACATCCACTCCATACCACCCATAGGCTAATGAGAAGTGGAGGTAACAAACAGAGCACTAGAAGACATTCTGACCAAAGTGAATAACAGCAACAAAAATGATTGGGCAGATAGACTAGTTAAGGCCACTTGGGCCTACAATACCACCTGGAAGGCCACCACTAGGTTCACTCCTTATGAGCTGGTCTATGGGAAGAAAGACCTTCTATCCATTGAATTTCAATACAACACCTTAAGAATGGCAAGACAACTAGATCTAGACCTCACCATGGAAAAACAAGAAATATTGCTCCAACTGAATGGCTTAGATGAATTTATGTTGTAGTCCCTACTGCACATAGAGGTGACTCAAGTTCAAAGGAAAATTTGGCATGACAAGAATATAAAGGAAAAATAGTTTCAAGAAGGTGATTGGGCTTTGTTGTATGATTCCCAGTACAGGGATTTTAAACATAAGTTAAGGACTAGATGGTTAGGGCCTTATGTCATAGGAAAATGTCATGATAATGGTGTTGTACAGATAAGAACCATTGATGCAGAAGCTATCCCTTTACTTGTCAATGCGTATAGAATGCATATCCACAAGAAGTCCTTGTCAAGTAAAGAATTCATCAATAGGATTAGAAAGATAATGATGGTGGTGGAGCAAGTCTCAGATTCCACCCCACCAAGTCCCTGAAGAAAAAAAGGAAAAAAAGAGAAAAAAGGAGAAACAAATAGAGAGATTCAGGTGAAAACCTCTATGAGGCACCTGAGTCCCACTATTTGGTTGAAAACCTCTTGAGGTGGCCAAAGTGTGTTTAAAAAAAAAAAAGAAAACAAAAAGATCTCTGGGTGAAAAAATCTTTTGAGGCACCCAGGGAAGGAAACCCCTTGGAGGTAGACTAGTTGTTGTACAAAAGAAAAGAGAGAGAGAGAGAGAGAGAGAGAGAGAAAGATACAAAAAATTTCGAAATTTTGTTTTGCAGGTTAGCAAGACGAGGATAAGCACAACATGAGAGGGATAGAAGGATCTACAAGAGCCATATTTCAATCCATCCATCTCATATCTTTCATTATTCATCCATTCTTCCATTTATGAAATCCTCCAGGTCAACTTACACAGGGTCCCAAGAAAAGTGGTTAGAGAGAAAGGGGATGACAAGCCCGTGTCTGAGAAAAAATCCATTCACTGCACCACATCATATCCATGCTTTTCATCACCATGTCACCCCTACATCCATCCAATAAATCAATTCAAAAAATACAGTTTGCAAAAAACGCGAAAAAAACAAATAGAAGAGAGAGAGAAGAATGAAAGAGGGACAATATCTAAATACCACAACTCTCACCTACCATTCCCTACAACCCTTCTCCACTAATGCCAACATCCCTCATGCTCCAGAGTTGAGAAAAAGTATGGAATTTTAGGGGAGAGGTAGCTACAGGACATCCTGTAAGAAATCCTGTAGCAACCTATCCAAAAAAGGAAACTTCACAAGATTGTAGACATCTTTAGCACAGGGATTCCATGGATCAAGAAGCTCCTCCAGAGCTCAGCAGCAGTAGAAAGATCACCAACATCACTCTCCAACACTTAAACATCAAAAGAAACAAACATAAAAAGAGAAAAATACACAGAAGACTATGCAACAAAAACACATCACAGAGACATGACTCTCCAGCATGCATCATCATCAAATCATCTTACCCACATGTATGTCATCTTACTCATGCTCTCTTATTAGTACGATATGATCAAAACTGTAGGATTATGTCAGAGTTGGTTTTATAAGTAAAGGTGGCTAGCTAACTTGGCCACCTTCATCTAGTTAACGAGGAGAAGACAGTTAGACCACTCCAAACATGGCAAAATTCAAACTAGGAGAAAAAGGGAATAAGGCCAAAAATGGTTAAGTTACGGAGGAAAAAAGTGGGAGATGATTACAAGGTAAGATGGAATGATGGATTGATAGTGGAACCAATGGTCCAAAAGGAGGTACTCGTACTTAGACATCCAGCACACCACCCCACATGATCATCCATATATGGAAATAAAGCATTGATTCCCATACAAAAAGAGCATCGGAAATTTTGAGAATTCATCAAAAAGGTGGTTTCTCTCGACCTTCTGAAAGCAACACCAACAAGAGACATTTATCATTTATAATGTAGGAAAACTACTGGAACCTATAGGAACCTACAAGGAAACCTACAGGAAGCCTATAGGAGACAGAGGAATCAACCTACAGGATTATCAGTGGGCACCAGAGGAGAATAAATCAGAGGTTGTCCTCACCAGACTGTGGAAAAGTGAGGTAAGAGCTATACCTTCCATGTTTTCTAATTGAAAGAAGAAAAAATCCTCAATTTTGTTAAGGAGATTATAGAATAGGAGAGTTGTGTTGCATATCACTAGAAGTTAAAATTCCTACCTCCCTCGCCTACTAAAAGTCTTGAATTGTATCTACACAAGCCTATACAACTACCAAGGAAATATGACAGGAGGCTTCAATAAGGATTAACCCACAAACATAGTAAGGATCCACCAACACCCCCCTGTACTAGAAATTTTCACAAGGCACCAGTGGATGGGGTTCTTTGAGAGGATGAGAGGATACGATGATGATGTGGCTAGAGAATTTGCTCTCTCACTCATACCCCTCAGTAGGACCAATGCCACTGTTGTGGTGAAAGGATTATTATTAGTAATTACCCCTGAAGTTATAAGCAGAATCACTACACTTCCTTTAGGGTTACGATGGAGAAAATAAGAGAAGGGTAACAACACCCTTGCAAAGAAAATATTCTTTTTGGATGAAGAGGAGCTAATGGAGAACAAAAATGGGGTTAGAAGGGAAAGAATTCCATACCCTTGGAATGAAGTTAGTTACCACCTCATTAAATACATATCATGTGAAGGGAGATACAATGTGGTGTATGGATACCACTTCAGACTACTCCAAGAACTGAGATTTGGAGAAAACACACCTCTTCAAAACAAATTGAGTATACCCTATTTTTTCTTCAATTAATGATAGACATGAGCATCAAAGTGAAGGAAGGAAAACATCAACAACTAGCTCATCATGGGTTGATCAAACTCATCTTGGAAGATGCTCTACAAACCTAAGACTCCCTATTACATGGACCACCTTTAGAGACATGTAGGCAGGAGGAGAAATTCAAGCTCTTGAATATGAAAAAATCCCCAATGTAGTGTAAAGGGAGAAGAAAAAGAGGAGCAAAATGAAGAAGAAACAGAGGAGTAAAAAGAAGAACAAATAGAGGAGAAGAATGAAGAAGAGATAGAAGAAGAAACAAAAGAAGAGATAGATGGGTAGAGTGAGGAAATAGAGGAAGAAGAGAGAGAGGAAGCTGGAGAGGAAGACAAGAATGGGAAGGAAAATGGAAAATAGGAAACAAAAAAAAAGGAAGAACAGAGGTCAACAGTTCAGGGAAAAGAAGGCGAAGAATCACGAAGCGTATCTCTAGAACCCACAGAGAAGAAGGTAATAGCTACTCTTACTTTCCTAAGTACACCTATAAAATCAAAAGGGAAGAGGCAAAGACAAACTGCACTGTACTTCAAGACAAGATAGAGCACTAGAATTAGACAAGGGAGACTTCAATTCCCCACAAAAACTCCAATTTGCATTGAGGATTCACCAAAGCAGCAAGAAATGGTAGCTCCTCTAGAGAAAATTCAAGGAGAAGGATCATCAGAACAAGCCTCTCCCAAATCTCCCATCACTTATGTTAGGAGGCCTGTCACAAGGTCAGCCTCATCAAAGGGAAAAGGTCTCCTACTGGAGACATAGGTAGACCTATAGGAAGCAGAGGCCATCCTACAGGAAACCCTGTCAAACCTACATGATGTAAAAAAAATGGTCCAAGAAGGTATCACTTAACAAGAAACAAAGGAAGAAGACCAAGGGCTGAGGGAACCTAGTTCACAACCCAATCTCACCTCCTAGCACAGGTTCATTGAAGGAGGTAGGGTAATCCCACAAAATTTTTCCATTCCCTTATTCTTTGAACTTGATAGAGAGAGGGAAAGGACACATAGGTAGATGCAAATTTCAATCAAAAGGAGTAGGGGATGTAAGCCACATGGAGGAAAAGTTGAAGGATATGGGAAAAGAACTAAGAAACATAAGGGACAGAGAGGCAATGATGAAATATCAATTAGAAGAAAAGAATTCATGGCTAAGGGGACAACTAGAAGAAAGGGAAATCTAGTTGGCAACTATGGTCAGTTTATCCTTGGCGGAAATCTAGTGCAGGATGCCATCAAAGTCTTATGCCTTGTATCTCAAGGAAGAATTTCTACAATTCCAAATCAAAACTTTAGCACATAGACGCACTATGCCCTTCCAAGAATATAGATAATTGATTGATCTTTGTGATGAAAGCACCTTGGGAGATAGAGAAAAAATGTTTGAGTTTTACCTACACAACTTCGCCTTGACAGATTTGAATGTGTGGGACCCAAATTCAAAACTAGGAGACCTGCAATTGATGGCGTTAACATCATGGATGAATCATGAGGAGGCAAGAGCTACAAAGATGAAAAAGGTAATTGTAAGAGAAGAGACATAACCTCTTATGATCAGAGCTGGACAATCTAACCCAATGGCTATCATCAACACCCACAACCTCATTGCAAATGATCCTAATATTGCACTTAGGTACCTTGCTACACAATAACAAGCAGTCACACATTTTGAATACATGTTCAGATTGCTAGGATATGATAGCATACAAGCTTTCCAAAGGAGGTGGAACACCTTGCCTTACAGCCTAAAAATCATATAATACCATTCTCCTCGCAGAATGAGAGAGGCATTAAATAAAACACCCATGTATAATCAAGCTCTACAAAGACTCAAAGTCAATTGGATTGGCTTGAGACCCAGTCCACCATTTCTTTTAGGAATGTTGGAAGGAAGGAAAGAAGAATAATAAAGAAAGTAGTGGGAAGAGATAGAAACGAAGGAAATATTTTATTCATAGGAAGAGGAAACCATAGCAGAAGCATGGGATGTCAAAGAAGCCACCAAAGAAATGAAGGACATGGATATAAATTAAGTTTCTTAGAGGATGACCAATGCTTTTAGTAGGGGGGTGATGATGAGGCTCATCATTGGGTAACTATATCGACCTTAATACACCTCCAAGCTTATTAAAATAAACCCTTCTCATAATTCCTTACATTTTTTTATTATATTTTACTTAATGAGATGAGTAAAAGTAAGATGTTATGTTTAGTGGTCTAATGTGCATTGATTGTAGGTTTTTGGGAGAAAATCATGGAAATTTTGGCTAATTAAGGTGCATGAACTTGAATGAGACAAGAAGGATAGATTATATGATATGGATCTCCCTCATTAAATCCTCACTCATTCGAATATCCCTCAATCAAATCACACTATCTCAGAGTTTCAGGCAACCGAGTCATGAAGATCATTGGCAACCAAGCCAATGATAGTTAAGAACTAGTTCATCTTGAGTTTGGGAGCCAAGCCTCCCTAGATTTAAGGAATTTATTGGAGACTTCAGTTGTATAAATAAGTAGTCCTAAAGCCTCATTAGGATTCAACTTTTTTATGTAAGAGAACTAGGCATTTTTGAGTTGGAGGATTGCGGCAAAACACCGTTATGTATTATTTTTGATATGATAATGAGAATGAGAATTTCCTTGATCAAACACTAAGTTGACTCAGAGGGTTGAAGCTCTTGGGTTAGGGCCCAACCCTAGTAGTATAGGTTCCTCTTATTATACTTGTATGCTTAGGTTATTTCATAGATTACTTCGTGAATTGATTTTGGCATTGTTCCATTGCAAGTGTTGGTGAATTTGATTAGTTTTCTTCCATTTGTGCATAGATTTAATATTAGCTTTAGAGAGATAAAGGCATACCAAAAAGGCTGATAGCAGGTGGATCTTGCCTCACTCCTCCCTTCAGGGACCATCGTTTGAGAAAAAACTACTATTCAGCCCCAAAAAGATAGAATTCTGATTTCTTATGGAATTTAGGGTTTTTCTGCTACTTAGGCCAACATTTTTCAATTTTCAAGGATAGGTTTTAGTTTTTATTTCTAATATCTCTAGCTTTGTATTATATTTCATGGTGTTTCAAAATATGCTGCAAGTATTTCCATGCATGAACTAGGCAAATGAATGATGGAATTATGTTTTCTTATGATTGATTGGAAATCTTTCTTGTTTTGACATGGTTCATGAATAAAAGCCAGTGATGTGTGTATTGTAGGAGTTTTAATAGTGCAGGAATATCTCATGTCAATAGCCCCAACCTAACTTGATCCCTCCATGATGACCAAAAGCCACTAATTCCATAAACCAATTTATCATTCCATAAGAACAACTTTACATGGTTATTGAGCAAATCCAACCCTCCTACAAACATTGGTTTGAGTTCTGAGGAAGTCCTAGCCACTCCCTTGCCTTATTCCTTCCATAATTCACCTTCCCTAAGCCCTATATGACCTTCCAACTCTCTCCTTATGCTTTCAGTGGATCGTGTAGGAATACATGGGATCTTATAGGTGCATTAGGACATCCTATAGGATGACCTGTAGTGGCCTATTTTGAGGTCGATTTGTGGAAAATGCATCCAGAAAGATAGGAGAAGACCCCTTCTTGCCTCCCAAGCCATCTGACCCTTCACAACCATCTCTCTTTCACACCTAACCCACCTTCTATACAACCAAGAAGAATTAGCATTGCTGTTTTCACAAAAAGGAAGAAAGGAAAAAGGTTATTATGTTCATTCATATGCACAATAGTAAAGTGTTTGATTGTCTCAGATTGCATGTTTAGGATAACTAGGGTTACATATGTATTAGCTTGGAATTATTCTAAAGCAAGATCTATTAACAAATAGCTATATGAGTAGTGTGTTTAAAGCATTCATTTTAGTCTTTCATTATTGTAGTAGACAATATTTCCATTCTCTCAATTAGGGTAAAATTCCCCTTTCTCCATTTCTAATCAAACATTTTCTAAATCAATAGAAGGCTAGTTTGAGAGACCCTAGTGGTTTATCGCCAAATCAATAGTGACAAGGAGTGGACCCATTGCATCTACTTGTGTATACAACACTATCACCTCCAAGTTTGTACAAACCCCGGGTTGATAAAGTAAAGTTGGCAGTCCAAGGAGTTGCAACATTCTTGCTGCAATACTGGTGCTCATCAGGTGTTGGTAAGAAAATCAAGGCTCTATGATATTTTCATTTTGAGGTACTAGAAAAATTTGGAGATAATTCCTATGGAGGCATTCTAACCCCATATATGCACATTTACTTAGTGGTGAATGTAGAGAATTTAAAACTCTATGAATCTTCTATGCTATATTAGGAAAATGATTAGGTTATACCTTGTTTAGAGGGTTTGGCACTAGATTCTCATACATAGTTGATAAAGGATACAATTTTGTAGAAGACATCAAAAAATACAAGACATGGGAAACATGAAATTTGGTAGATGGGATTGAAAGGACAACTTCAAGGAAAAGCTAGATGGTACACCCGAGTGAAGGTGGAGAAAACAATTCATCATATTATTCAACAGAAACTTTACGGGACCGAAATATTCCGAAAATGGGGATGCGTGATGGAAATTGGATTATATATTATTTTTCATCCATTATTCTTCTAGAGTGGAAAACAAGGTGGAGGAATCAATGCACACAACCATTTTTATTAGTAGACCTAGTTTGGAAAATTTCTAGTAAAAACGTTTAGGAGCCATTTTGATACCTTAAATGAAAATGTTTTTTTTTACTTACTATGGACATATATTACACAATAAACATGTCGATACCTTTCCAACAGTGCAATAATTTCCTGAATTAAAGCTCATATGAAAATGTTACGCATCCTGGAAGTCAACCTATCAAAATTGGCCACCTTAATTTAGGAGGATGGTACATCATCCCCCATTATTATGGCATATCCAGATGATCATGTTGAATAACAATATAGAATATTCAATATCGTAAATCCAGTTAAAAGATGAAGGATTCAAACCTAACCAATAGTAGGTTATAAGGTTATTTTATAACTAGGCTATGACGAGGAAAATCAGTTTCATTCTATTCAAGTTACTTTTTTTTCAATAGATGAGAAGTGTAGCCAAGAGTGGATATGAGGAAGAATAAAAAATATGGTGTGAGAAATGTAGTAACCAATGGGCCACAAGGTTTAGTTCTTTGTACCTGCATCCATTTCCATATAGAGAAAGAGAGTACAACAACCTCACCTTGCAATTGGGTTTTCTCCCAAAAGGGTTTCCCAAGTTATATTTTGTGTTAATTTGTGGTTTGTGAGTTTTATTTCATTGTTATTTATTTTATACATACGTTATATATTGCATGCATTAGTATAGCACAATAATTAATGAATCCATAAATTTAAGGATAAATTAACCCTCATATTGTAGATTTTTGATTTTAAGAATAATTTTATAACATTTGTATAGATGTACTATCCAACAGAGTATCCATGATAGTTTACAGATCATATTGGTATCAAATTAGGTCTCATTGGGTATATTTAAGGAATTTGTAGGTGATCTAAATAGGTTAAGGTAAAAAGTCATAAATTCCTAGTCATGGCTGACAAATATGTGAATAGCCCTCAAGATCACATAAAGAATATTTTTGCACAGCTAGAAGCATAGGTTGCAAATATAAATCATCATGTGAGCCTCCACATGGCAGCTCTGAATAGTAATATTAAGCTATTCAGAGAATATGGAGGATCTAATGTCACCCTTGGATTTGGATGTTGGATAACAAATCTGAAGCATTTGATGACCTATTGAATCCCCCCCCAACTCACATAATGTGGGACTTCAATGGCACCATGAGATCACATTTCACTTTTCTTAGAGATTGGAATACGAAGGTGGTGGAAAGCACACCCTACCCTAGAATTTAAGGCACATGACAAGCTAGTACACTCATATTTCCACCTGGAGAGGGGTATGCCAAGTTATATCACACGACCCATGAAACACAATCATACCAACTTCACAACAACTAGCTAGGTGAACAAGAATTCTGGTGAAGAGTTTAGAGTTAGGTTTTGTTACCACTCCTTCGGATCTCCAAAGAATCCAAGTTGGAGAGGGATCTCTCCAAAGAATCATAACCAAGAGGGCTAGATGGATTAGGATTTCAAGCTAGTTATGATGTGCAGAGTTTGTTTGATTCGATTTTTGATTGGTTTATTATTGGATGAGGGTATCAGGTCAAAGAGGCTAGGTCAGGGAAAATCAGATATGATCACAGACATTCAAAGGGGAAAGATAGGAAGGAGGCTTAGAACTTAAAAGGTGATTTGGTGGGATAGTTTAAGGCTGATGAGGAGTTAGGAAGAGAATATGAGATGTATTCTTCCTAAACTGAAGAAAAAATTGACAAATTATGATAACTTTCCCAAAGGAAAGCATGAGAAAACATGTATTCTTCCTATCAACTTGAAAATTACCATATAATAGACATGAAATGGTTTATGAAATTACAAAATATTTATACAAATGATAAGAAAGAAGAAAAAATGCTAAACATCCATACCACATGTAACCCAAAGAAATAGCTGCAACTCATCTATTAAAATTGGCCAAAATCTAATACAATAGTGTCTCTAATCATTAGTAAAATATCCAACTGAGTCCAACCCCTGAAAAGAGTGAAGAAAGGGAAGATATAGACATAAAAACAACCTTTTATCATCCTCAGGGGTCGAATCCCTGAGTTGAGGATGAGATCCACAAAGGTCTGAACTAATACCTAGAATGTAGGGAGCTCTAAGTGACTCCTCCCTAATTACATTGAAACTGATTCATTTGACTTGATGAAGTATATTTACCTAGTGTATTTACCCCTAGGTAATAGTAAAATACCATAGTCACATTTACAACATCAATTATATTAGTAAAAAGTTGATTTCCAAAGATGAAAACCAAATCTAGAGAAAAACAATGAAAAATCAGGCAAATGGTCAAGTGCACCCTCACAGTGTCATGTGCGCCCTCCATCTTGTAGTCTACTTTTGACTACCTTTGCGGTGTCCAAATTCAACTTAGGATATCTCATTGGAAATATTATCCTATCTAGTTTCCAATTCTTCATTTAGTTGCAAAAATGGACTTGACTTGACCCTCGAAAAGTTTATTCTCCCAAGACTAGTCTGTGCGCAGTGCCTAGGCGAAAAATGTGGCAGAAACATGTTTTTTTGTATACTTTTTTTTCCCTTTTCACCTGCTAGTTTTGTAGACTAAGGATGTAAACATGGTTTTCTTAGTTTTATTTGTCATTATGCATCTAGTGGTGGTTTCCATTTACTCAAAAAGTGCCCCAAAAAAGTACGTAGCACCTAGGGTGATGTGCGTTTGACCATGCTGCTAATATAAAATTGCCTACAAAATCACAAAAAAGACAAAATTTGCAAAAATGTGCCAAGAGGCTTCAAAATTGGTCAAGTAGTTGATTTTGGTGTGGCTAGGCTTGTAACGAAGATTCTGCAAGTATATAAAACTTCCTCTTCTCTTCTTGGTGAGTTAGGGCTTCAATTTTTGCCTTTGCAGCCTTGAGCGTGACCTTGCATTTGTTTCTCTGTTGTCATAGTGTTTTTCCATCTTTCTATGAATGTCATTTTACTGATTAGCCTTGCCTAGGAGCTTCTTTAAATGCTGATTTGCCTTATCAAGCCAATGCTCCTAGTTCTCATTAATCAAGATGGAAAACTTCTCATTCCATGTGATCTCATTTGCAAGCTCAGCCTCTTGTTTCTCTAGTTCTAGAGCTTTTTTCAACACTCTAGTCCTAGGTCTGCTTTTTGGTTCTATCTCTTGTTTAGGTTCACCATGCCTATCATAGGCCTCATCAAGCAATGTCTTGGCTTTCATTCTTCCCTTTCTGCTTTGATGAGTTGAATCTCCATGACATCATGTTTGGCTTGAAGCTGCTTATTCTCTTACTCATAATATGAAATAATATATTTTGACCTCTCTAAGTTGATCTGGAGCTCCCTCATGAGTGCATTTTTTTCCTTCATGACAATACTAAATCCTCATTGTCATCATGTTTACCTAGGTCAACCAAGTCAAAATCCTTCTTTGTCTCATGGAGGTCCTCCTCCTCATACTGAATCTCTGTCTTTGTTATCCTCTTTACCTTTGTGTACCTTCTTTGTTGGTGAAGAAGGCAAGGCCCCTCCCACAATCTATGGGGAAAACATTTGCCTATGGCCTCTCTGATAAGTGTGTCCCAATGTGCCCAAATTTTCCCTTTCAGGCTTGATTACCTCAACCTGCTCAATCCTCTCCGGCTCACTGATCTCATCTCTACTAGGTGACTCAATATTCTCATGAAATGGTGATGGTGGAGGTGATGGTGAAGGTGACTGATATGATGATGATGAATGATCTATAGGCTAAACTGGAGGAATGGAGGTGGAAGGATGAGATGATGAAGGGACATTTTGAACATTCTAAATAGATGGATCAATGAATATGGGATTGGCTATGAAGGTACTCCATGCAATGTTTAGCTCTTTGAGATGACAGAAGACTATGAATTTTAAGAGGGAATGATGAAAAAGACACTTCATTTGATGTTCATACTCCCTTTTATGGACAATATAAGCCATCTTGTCAATTCTTCGGAAAAGGTAGTAGGGTATGTTGAGAATTTTTACCCTAGTAAAATGCATTAAGAGTCAGATGTGATAGGAATAAAGCCAAGAACATATACCTTCACATGAAAAGTATTTCATGATAATCTTCATCATTGGGGCATATCTGTACAAGAGGTGAGAAAAAGGAAAATAGCTCTTTCTCTCATTTCAGTACCTTGGTTTAATGAAAGGCTTATAGTAAAAGTGACACCAACTAGAGTAAATTGGTTGTCACGGAGTTTAGATATGAAGAGTCTAATCAACATAGCAGGGTGTTGGAACCTTTGAATTTGCTCACAAAAATCATAACAACCAAGATATTTGAAAGATGTTACAACCATAGGAGATGCCAAGAGTTTCTTGACATCTGTTGGCTCAAATCTGAGTACTCCGTGGTCTCTTCATCTATGTTTCTTCTCTCTCAAGGTATGGTTTGTTTTCCTCTTCTACCATGGGGTTTTAATATCAAACCCTAGCGAGGTATGATGTTGTTGGAATGTGGTTTTTTAGGAGTAAGGAATGGGAAAGGGAAATTGAAGGAGATGGGTTTATGGATTTATGTAATGGAGGAGGGGACAAGGAGTATTAATATGATGGATTTTTAGGATAGGGAAATTTTTTACAATGTTGGGGGTTTGGAAGCGTAGGTAGTTGTAGCAGTTAGGGCTTAGGGTTTTGGGATAAAGGTTATAGAGTATTCAGATAAAGGGTTTAGGTAAAGGGAATGAAAGTGTAGGGGAGTGTATGAAAGTGTAGGGGAGTTAAAATTTGGGAATTGAGAGTGCAATGGTGGTTTTGAGGGAGATACTAGGGTTTTGATGTGAGAAAAACACAAAATCTTTAATAAACTTGCAAAACAACATAAGAGTGACTTTAGGAGGTAGAATCATGCTATATGTAGCTATTACTTACTTGTTGGAGGTTGAATACAAGTTTGGTGGATCTTTGGAGGTGATTTTGGCTTTCATAAACAAATGCACAACGCCACAAGGAAGTGCGTAGCGCCTATAGGAAGTGTGAAATGCTAGGAGCCTGGAAAGTGCGCAACGCCTGAAGGGAGTGTGTAACGCCTGAAGGAAGTGCACATTGCCTATTCTGATTTTTCAAATTCGCTCAGAATATTGAGAAATGATCTCTTGGGGTTTTCTCAATCAATGGTAGGATACAAATGAAGTTGAGTTTGATGCTATGAAGGCTCTTGTACTTGAGTTAATTTTATTTTTCAAATTTAAGAGCCACTTTCTAATGTTTCAATTCACCTTTTTGAAACATTTGCTAATTACCCTTTACACTCTGATTTTCTTCTTTGCAGATTGATGATGCTGGAGTTTGGTACTCTTTACATTTGAATTTTCTTGGATGAAGTTGGAACATAAAGTTTGAGTTAATAGATTAGGAATAGTACTTATTCATATAATGAACATAAAGTTACATAAATTAAAAAATATTATTACATCTATATTTTTTGGAATAAAATTACAATCTAAAATAAAACTCATACTTTGGAATGAAGCTTCGGAAACCATAGTTATCTTTTTTCAAATCCTCTTTAAATGAAAACGGGATATTATTTCTTACTCTCATACTTTTTTGTTGACCTTATGCTGTGAAATGGTGTATTATTGAACCTTGGAAAATGAAACCTAGTGAGCTAATGGGACCTTGAATGACTAGACTCCATGTTGACTTGATTGACATAAATACATGATAAAATGAGATTTTATGATTGATGTATGCTTAGTAAGACATGAAGGTGGGCCAAGAAGTATTGATTTTTTAAGGGAGAGTGAGGCTTTTGACTTGGGCTACCATCAATGAATAAATTTTTGAATGAGGACCTTGGTGGAATGACAAAAAATTTAGAATGGGACCCTAATATGATATAAAAAGAGGCATTTTAATTACTGATGGTAGTATGCAAATACTGACTCTAACATCAGCCTTATTTAGGGATGACAACTCCTTGGAGGTGTCAAGAACATGTAGACCAAGTAGCTAACCATGTGGGCCAATATAGTCAAAAACTTAAACTGCAATGCATGACTAAATGCTGAGAACTCAAATAACAAAAACTGACTAGAAACTGTCTTGAAATCAACTGAAAAAATGACTCGAAACTGACTTGCTTAACTGAAGACTGAACTTTGAAAATGGAAGAAAATCAGTGAAGCTCGATGGCCTTCACTTTGGGCTCCGAACTCCAGTGATTCTCTACTTCACACTTGCAGAAAGTTAAATTGTTATGTACAATGAAACTGAGAAATTTCTAAGAAGCATATTTCAGAAAAGATAATGCTTAAGGAGTCTACCATTGATTGGTCCTCCTAAGCATGGTTCTACATTCATATCATCTAGCATGAAAGTATTTTTCCCTTGGAAAGCTGAAATCTAATAAGGGCCTTTCCACAAATTTTCAAATTTACCATGCCTACCCTTGTCCCCGTTTCTGGAATGCCAACAGAGCACCATATCTCCATTTTTTAAATCCTCCTCCTTTGTTTTTTGGTCATAGATTTTCTTTATCATATCATGGAGCTTAGAGGTGTTCTGAAATACCTCATCTCATGTTTATTGTATGTGAATAATTTGATTGATCTAGCGCTATATATCATTATCTTCACTTCCTTCTTCTTGTAGCAATTTCATGACCAGGACTACTAATGATGAAGGAAAAACAATATCTACTCCATACACTATTTTAAAAGGAGAATGTCCAAGAGATTTCTTACTCCTGACTCGATCTTCCCACAATGCATTGATCACCTTCTTGTGCCAATTCTTTTTGTTGGCCTCCAACATTTTCTTGATTATGTTGATTAATGATTTATTGGAGGACTCCGCCAAACCATTTCCTTCCAGATAGTATGTTGTATAATGTCCCAAATTGATGTTATATTTGTCACAAAACTTAGTCATATTTTTATACTTGAATGCTTCTACATTGTTTGTGATGATCTTATTAGGACAAACAAAATGGGACAAGGAATTAGTTTCTAAAAACTTAATGATAACTGAATTTGTTGGTTGCCTGGTTGGAATCACTTTGATCCCCTTAGTAAGATAGTTTGTAGCTGTCAATATCCAATTGTGTTGAGTGGTTGATGATGGGTTAATATCGCCTATGAAATCTAGGCCCCACTGCTGAAAATATGCATGAACTGATATAGGTTGTAGAGGCAAAGGAAGAAATTTTCTTTTACCTTGGAAAACTTGGCACTCGTGACAACTCATCACTACCTTGTAGAATCTGCAAAAAGTCTAGGCCAATAGTAACCTTCTCTCAGTAATTTGTTGCTCATGGTCTTCCAGTACAAGTGACCCCCATAATCTCCTTTGTGGAAGTCGTTTATCACTTATTTAGACTCATCTTCGGTTAGACAGTTCAGCAACACACCTCCAGGATCCTTCCAATAAAGTGTGTTGTCCATAATGAAATATTTAGAAGCCTTCAGCTTCAATGACCTTCTCTTAGCCTTAGACATTCCTGGAGGGGGATTTAGATGTTGTAAACCATAAATAATATTAGAATTTCATGGAGATGATAAAAAACATTAGATACCTGAATGAGATCTACTTCTTCTTCATTGTCAGATAATGCTACTACAAGGATGATATCTAGAGCATGGAGATTTGACTCAACCATGAGTTTGGCTAAGCCTTGACCCTTGATCAGCTTGGTAGGCTTGATCTCAAGATCATATTCTAATAATGCTACTATCCATCTACCTCTTCTACCTTCCAGGTCATTCTACACAAAAACTTATTTTACCACTGCATTAGGAGCATAAGAAAGAGTATGCAAATGTAAAATGGAAACTCTGACATCTTTCACCACTTTTACCAAAGCCAAAGCATGTTTCTCTATGATGTTGTACTTAAGGGCTGCATCTCTGATATTGCAACTGAAAAATTATATTGGCAGCTAATTTTTATGCCTTTTCTGCATCAATAATGCTGCCATGGTATCCTCAAAACCAAAAGAGAATATTATGAAATCAATTGAGTAATCGGGACTAATTAAAAAAGGGGCAGTGGTCAAGGCAAGTTTTATCGCATGAAAAGACTTGCGGAATTCTTTGGACCACTTTAAATCATTATATTTTTTCAGCATATTTGTCATCTCTCTAAGATGTTTAGACAAATTAGGAATAAATCTGCGTAAGAAGTTCATCTTAACATTGAATGCTTGGATTTCTTTCTTGCCGCGAGGGAGATAAATTTTCTGAATGGATTCTACCCATGAAGGGTCAATCTGGATGTCCTCCATTGAGATGATGTGGCTGAGAAGTTTGCCTTCCTCCATAGCAAATAAACTTTTCTTCGGGTTGAGAGAGATCCTGAAATTTCTTCATCTCTAGAAAATAACTCTTAAATCATGAAAAAGTTCATCATATGAATGTGAAAATACTGTCACATCATCTAAATATAAAACCAATAAAACATCTTTTTCATTGGCAAAGACTATGTCCATGGCATGCTAAAAAGTAACCCTTGCATTTCTGAGACTGAATGGCATTTTTTCATATTTGAACATGCCCCAAGGCATGGTAAACGTTGTCTTGTCCTGATCATCCTCACGCACTAAAATATGATTGTAACTGGAGTAGCCATCCAGTAGTGACATCTGAGAAACGCCAACAACTCTCTGAAGGATATGGTCCATTTTGGGAAGTGGATAATTATCTTTTAGAGATACTCTGTTCAAGTTTCTGAAGTCTATGTAGAGCCTTATTTCCCCAATCTTCTTTCTTGTTGGAACTAGATTTGATATACAATTGGAAAATCTGATATGAACAATGATGCTTGCCTTGAAAATTTTGTAAATTTCTTTCTCTATGGATGGAAGCAACCTTGGGTTAATCCTTCTTAGCTTTTGTCTAAATGGATTTTGATTAGGTTTAATTGGGATAGTACGATGAATTATTTTCTTGTCATACTCCTTTAAGTCTACATAATCCCACGTGAAAACATCAGAAAATTCAGATAATAAATTAATATACTTCTCTTTTACCTTTGGAGATAATGATTTGGATAGCTTAATCATTTTTGGTTTGACTACTATTCCAATGTTCATGTCGTCAACACCTTTCTCGGTATGAACCAATGTGGACTTCCTTGCTACATCATCTTGATCAAATATGGCTTCCAAAGGTATAAGACCTTTCAGAATATTGTTGTCCTTCAGCTGTAGTATATCAACTTGAGCTACCTCAATGAATTGATCATCCTTGTCGTAAAATTCATCCAGGGAACAATTATAAAACTCTCATTCACTCTGAAGAAAGTTATTTACCTGCTTGTCAACCCAGAATACTTGCCAATATCACAAGTTCTCAGGAATAGAGGGTCAATGCTTTACATGAATCTAAAATTTCATGTTTGAAAAGATTCGGATTTTGAAATTGCTTGCAGTTGTAGCCAATCAGTCTGCCATAAGATTCTGACTCCCTGGTACAACTGAAAGTGTATATTCAAGAAACATTCTCAAAATATATAAAACAACATTTATATATTATCTCATTTGCGGATGGTGAGCTTGATATTCACATTTAACTTGCTTAATCACAAGTTCTGAATTACCATACACAGAAACGATTTGGGCACCCAAATTTTTCAAGATCTTTAAACTTGTGATCAACTCTTCGTACTCCATATCATTGTTAGTGCAATCAAAAGCTAAATTGTACGAGCATAATATAACATTCTGAGGGACCTCACCTTGTTGATGATGTGGAATTTGGATCAAAATTCCAATTCCTTCCCCATATTTTCCAAGAGCACCATCAAATTCCATGGTCCAAAGATCATGCTTCTCTTCCAAGCACTGTGAATTTGGTTTCTACTTTCGATCGACTTTCTAAACTTTCTCTTCATGCTTTTCTAAATTTTTCGTTACCTTTTCTGATGGTTGTTCTAAGCCTTTCCCTGCCTTGTCTGATGGTTGTTCTGATGAACTTGGTAAATTTTCTTTTCCCTGATCTAAAATTGTTCTTATATAATTGGAAATCTCTGGTACATAATTTATTTCTACAAGCTGACTGTATACATCATTCAATCCATTATCATTATACAAAATAAATTATTTTAAATATGTATGTACAACATTTATAGGATGATTATTCGACCTCTTCTTGCTATTTATCATGAATTTCATTTTGGTTTCTTGGTACACTTTCCTCAATTTCCTGAATACGTGGATGGTGGCATAGGTGAAATCTAACTACAGTGTGCCTCTTAGTCTCACTCCCCAGGACGTCGACAATAACATACCAAACCGTGGTGGTATATCAACTACCACCACATCCATTAAGGCATTCTTTGTTGGGATTTGGTCCAGGGATACTACTAAATCATTGATTAGACCAAGACAACCGACCTTACCAGAATCAAAAGAGTACAAGTCATGGTATTCACGAGTTATATTAAGACCCAAATTTTCCATAATAGCCTTGGGCATTAAATTATGGGAGGCTCAAGAGTCAAGCATGGAGTTATGAAGAATGTACTGGTGGATTCTTAAAATTAGGTAAAATGGAGGAACCTCACTATCTTTTGACTAACCATCTATGGTTGGACCAAAAATTAATTCAGGTTGGTCATCTTCGACATTAACCATGTTAGACAAAGGATCAAATTTCAAAATTTTAACTATATCAAACATGTAATGGCTATTTTTGACTATGTTAGTAAGAGGGATTGACATTTTCAACTTTGAAATTTCGTTTCTAGATTAAATGAGCCAGATTTATCTACCTCTCTTTGGATGATGTCTTTTTTCTCAAGAAGATATTTTGATGTCTGATCCTTCTTCTTACTGTCATGATCCTTGTTTGGATTTCTTGTAGATGGATGATTTACTTTGTTTTGATTAGATGATTCCAACTCTTTACCTTTATTTTGATTACCTTGAGGATTTGCCTTTTGGTGGGTATCCTTCTATTGTGATGTCCTTTTATGAATCAGGACATCCCTATTTCTCAAGGAATATTTCTCCTGCTGAGAGCTAAGTACATTCAAGCATCCTCTTTGATAATCATCTGATTGGGTTTCCAATGCATAGTCATTTCCCAATATGTAGTCTTCATATTTGGGTTCTTCTGTCTTCTCGTCATACTCTTCATTTTCAGTCAAGAAAATGGGATGGTAATCTTCTGTTAAGAAGTGGTTTTCTTTGACAATCGGTTCTATTTCATCCTCTTATTCTCCTTGAGCATAATTCTATTGCAAGGGTGTCTGAATTTTCTACTAAGATGTTAATGCCTCAGTAGCTCTCTTCTCTCTTTGTATTATCCTGTACTGAGGTTGTTATTGGCTTTTGAAATTCAGATTTCTGACTTGTGGCTCCATCTATCTATCTAAAATTATCATTTGGTCAGCCACTCTCTCCATGGTTCTGACCAGTGTGTCTATTTTAATATTGGTGGAAGAAGAAGGATGTTCTTTAATTGTGACTTTCTTCTCTAGTTTCTCATGTCTTAGTTGAAAATATTTAATTATCAAATTTGATTGCATGCTCACTGCATTATTCTGCATTTCTTCCAGAGTTTCACAATCTCTTTCCCTTCATTGAAAGCCATATTTGGATCAAAGGAATCTGAATAATGCTGAAGTGTGAAATTAGGTGGAGGTTTCATGTTATCTAGAATGGAATTATAGACCTGATTGAACCTTATAGTAAAATCCTGAACCATGTTGCTTGAATTCCTTTTCAATGTATTGTATTCTACCAAGATCTGGAATGGATTTTTATTTTCCCACCACTTGGCTAAGAAGAACTCATCTAGCCTCTGAGGACTATCAATGGAGTGAGCTGCCAAACCACGGAACCATGTTTTCACATATCCAGAAAAACTTTGAGCCATTAGTCTCATTTTGGCATCATCTTCATCAAACTCCTCTAAATCAATGAAATCAACCATTTTTTCAATATGTTATTGTGCTATGATTCCCTGGTTTCCATCAAAAAGAGGAAGTCTCTAGCCATAGGTCTGAGATAAAACTGCCAATTGACTGGGTAATACTAAGGGAGAAAATCTTGCCATGACTACTGGGGGAGGGTGTATGGCAGCTAAAATGGGTTGTGTTGGCTGGGATAAAGATGGAGGTACGTATACAAATGTTTTCTGAGGTGCAGTAGAGGGTATGGAAGAAGGTAAGATTTCAAGCTGATACTGGATATCGGGTTTTTCTGTAGTAATTTGTAATTGATCAGCTAGGCTTTGAAGTTTATCAAAATTAGACCAAATCTCATGCTCTAGTTTTGGACACTGAGATCTCACAGAAGGTTGATTAAACAAAGATTTTGAAGCAAGTAAGTATGAAACAAAATTTATGGGATCAAACACTATCTCTGTAAGACAAGACTCAGACTTCGAAAAAAATAGGGATAACTTAAATTTAATATCAAAAGGAATATTCTCAACACTTAGTATCTAATTTGGTAGGGAAGTGGTCCTTTCCAAATTTTTTCTTTCAATCTTGGGGAAAGTGATTTTAAGTTTTCTTAACAATCTTTCAGGATCATCTATAGGAGGACGTTTTGGGGTGAGGGTTTGACCTAGTATATCTTTTCAAAGCCAGAATCTTAACAGGGTCAAAGACTATGTGAGGTAAAAGACTTCAGACTTGAGCGAAACAAAGAGAGCTTCAAACTTCACAACAAAGGAATGCCTTCAAGAGAAAATTTTAAATAGGTAACAATTAAGAGCTTGCCAATGGAATGAGGTTTGATTGAACTTGTGATTTGTAAACTTCTTCTCTTTTAGAACAAGCTCTGAAAATCTTTGACTAAATCAGCTAGATCAAGATCTGGATTTTGATCTTGTTTGTTTGCTCGAAGCCAACTCTACAATCTTGACACTGCAATTACATAATCAACCTTTGTGAAATTTATTCCTATCATCCAAAGGACCAAATTCCAATGAAAACTTGTCATACACTGAGGGAAAATGAATCTTTTGTTCCCCAGCAACAACGCCGGTATGTTATCGCTCCTCTGGATCTCCAAGGCTGAGGAAGAGTCTAGCTCAGGTAATCACACACTAACCTTTTGACTTGGTAGCTATCCCTACCAAGCCAGAGACGACTCTCTACAAAGAATCAGAGCGAAGAGGGGTGGATGGATTAGGATTTTAGGCTAGTTATGATGTGCATAAGTTGTTTGATTTGATTTTTGATTGGGTTATTATTGGATGAGGGTATCAGGTCAAAGAGGCTAGGTCAGGGAAAATCAAATATGATCATAAACATTCAAAGGGGCAAGGTAGGCAGGAGGCTTAACACTTAAAATGTGATTTGGTGGGATGGTTTAAGACTGATGAGGAGTTAGGAAGAGAACATGAGATGTATTCTTTCTAAACTGAAGAAAAAATGGATAAATTATGACAACATTCCCAAAACAGAATATGAGAAAACATATATTATACCTATCAACTTGAAAAGTACCATATAACAGACATGAAATGGTTTACAAAATTACAATACATTCATGCAAATGATAACAAAGAAGAAACAATGCTAAACATCCATACCACATGTATCCCAAAGACATAAATGCAACCTATCTACTAAAACTGACCAAAATATGATACAATAGTGTCTTTGATCACTATTACAATATCTAATTGAGTCGAACCCCTGAAAAGAGTGAAGAAAGGGAATATATAGACATTGAAACAACCTTCTCTCATCCTCAGGGGTCAAATCCCTGAGTTGAGGAAGAGATCAAAAAAAGTATGAACTGATACTTGTAGAGCCTCTATTCTACACCTACTTATCTACCATTTTCCTCAATCTTTCCTTATCTTTCCTTCACTTTTGCCTCATTTTCACCATAAAACCAACCAGATCATTACATTAGGTGTTATTAAGCATGATCAAGCAAGTTTTGCTAATGGATGACTATTTGTTTAGATTTTGACTTACTTGCAGGAATCCCGCAACTATCTGATGATCCCGCAGTTATCTGATGATCCTGCAGCTATCTGAAGATCCTACAGCCTTTTTGTTAAACGCAATGTTCCACGTGTCGGTTTGCCAGATGAGCCACATGGGCACTTAGGTGTCAACGTGCTTGAGGTTCCTGTCCCATTTTTCCAGCCATCCACGTCATCTTTATCCACGGTCAAAGCTGGGCAAGTCACGGTCAACTCAAGGCTGTTTAACGGTGATTGTGAGCAACTTGGTCACGTCATCTTAAACGGTGATTTGTCCACGTTCTACAGATGGCAGGGGACATGATCCAACATGGGATTCATTACCCATGACGACAGAACCACTAACTCATCCACGCAGCCGTATGAATGAAGTGTCAAGGGACCATAAATACGCATGATAGTTTGTTGTTTTGCAGTTAATCAGTTGTACGAGTAGGCTATCTTAGAAATCTCTATAAATAGTTGCGTCTGTATACGCTCATTAAACTTTTATCAGTTGTAATTTATGAACCTGTGTTAAATTTAAGAGCGTTGTGAACTCTGTGTTTTTAGTGCTATCCTAGCACTCTGTTTTGTACACTTTCTGCAAATGGAGGAATAAACATAGCACTGTTTTGAAGTTTCCAGATCTTTAAGTTTTCTTGTGGCTGAATGGACAGAGGGCCCC
>APFE030048445.1:6277-18556 GCA_000404065.3 Pinus taeda
AATAAAATAAAAATATATATTTAGAAAACCAAAAAATAAAAAAATAAAACTTTGAAAAAGAACTTATTAAAAATTGAAGATTCATTTTAAAGTCTTTTTTCTATTGTGTTATAGTTAAATGTGCTTAAATGTTTATATTTGAAGATTAACTATTTGAATCTGGTTAGCGTTTAAATTTTATGGTTGTCTAAAGCATTCAATCTTTAAAAATTTAATTGTTGGATCATTATTAAAGCGTTGCGAGTTTATTGAATGGCTTGTATTGCGTGGGATATATGATGATAAATGATTGTTTTACGAGGTTCATATTTCTGCATCATTTAATAAATAATCATTTAATCATTAACTCCATAAGGCACTAGTACATTAATTTCTAAAATCAATCAGGTGTTAAATTGCCTTGCTGTGTCTCCCAATCCAATTGGTCAACAGTTGGTCTTACTTTATTCCATAGGGTCTACCCCCCTTAGCCTCGGGAGACGGCTTAAACAGAGAGATTGGGGATCAAAGTGACAACCCCCGGTCTGAGCGTTGTCGCGCTGCTCAGACAATCTGTGCAACAACAGAGTTCCTAAGTCTAAACTTAGGGAAAATAAAATATTAAAGTGAATTAATATAAAACTGTGTTAAAATGGTCAAAAAGTCACGGATCAAGCCAGATCTAATCTTAGCCGTTGATTAGGGACTTAATCTCGGCCATTGATTTGTGAACGAGAAAAATATAAGAGGAGGCTTGAGGGTCACTTAGAGAACACACTAAGAAATGAAGATTTCGACTTTCTAGGGCTAGGTTTAATGAGAAAGTTGAGAGAATAATCAAAGTTGCAGCTGAGGGGTAGTGAATACAGAAGCAGAGAAGCAAAGATAGCACCGGGAGGATCAGCGCAGTAGCCAGAGAGAGGGATGAAGAATCAGCAATGGTTCACGCAAAGCCAGCCAGGAGCTGCGCAGTGCTCAGAGGGCCAACGTGGGTGACGCAGAGGGCCAAAGGACTGACGCAGTGCCTCTAGAGGCTGACGCAGGCCAAGCAAGAGTGACGTTGGGCTAACGCTAGGCAAGAGAGAGCTGACGCAGTCCCTAGAGGCTGTCATTAGGGTTTCGTGGAGCAGATTGGAGCTGTGGAGCTACCAGAGTGTTTATCCGGGGTTTCATCCAGAATATTTGTCTCCGACTAAGAGGTACTAATGCTGAGATTTTTCTCTGTTGGCTGCGCCGGATTTGGCACCCAAATTGTATTTTGAAACTGCTTAATAAATCAAACCCTCAGATAGCTGCACTGGTTTTCTCGCATTGGGTTTTTCCGGGGACATTAGTCCAAAAACAGCGGTGTCACTTGTGTGCTTGTTTCTGTTTCCTTTAGTCGATGATCTGTAATGTCTTGAACATGTACTTGTATTTATTTTCAATATTTACATGGTAAATAACTTGTTGATTAATCAAAACAAGTAGGAAGGAATAAATCAAAAAGTACATGAAGGGTTTCTCACTGTTAGACTTAGAAACTTCAACATCAACTCCTTCACGCAAACAACTATAAATACTCTATGGTGCGGATTTATCTTCTATGTGGTGCGGATTTGTGATGCGGACTTGTCTCTCTGTGTGGTGTGAAATTCTCTCTTGCATGGCCTCAACTTTCTCTCACATCCAGTTCAGGAATTTTTCTATCGCATAGCTACAGAACTACATTCGCATTATAGAACTTGCACTAGTTACAGGATTGGCTATAGGATTATTCTCTTGATCTATACTCTCGCAGGTTCTCTCTCTTGACTCATCTTTAGGACCATACTGTGGCTACAGGATTCTGTAATAATTTGATCTCACTTATACAGACTCGCATCTCTAGTATGGTATCATTATCACCGATCTGTGTAATTCCTCTATGTCAGGAATCTCGCTCCAGTGGTATGTATGGATCCTTGCGTATAGTATTGGCGTGGCATCTCTGTATTGATACGGTTCCTCTGTGTATGGCATTAGTATGGATCTTTGTTCGGATATGGTTTCCTTGGCACAATACAGCCTCGACATATTAATCTCAGCATAGTCCACAGTTTATTGATCACTGCGATGGTTATTGGTCTCAGCACAGTGTATTGATCTATGTGATATATGGCTTTGACGATTCACTTTCTTCACAGTGGTATATATGGCATCATCGCAACATTCACATCACAAGCTTTATGTATGGCATTAAGGTTTAGTATGACACTCGCACTTTGGCATGACACTCACAATTTGGTATGGCACTCACACTATGACACAACATCGTTATAGTTGGTATGACATGTTCATGGCATTGTTACTGTGGGTAATATAATTGGCATCATTATAATTTGTATGACATTGTTACCCTACAACCATGAAGGCATCGGTTCTCTGCTATATGTATGGTTGTATGACATGTTCCTCTACAACATAGTTGGTTTGTATGGTATCTTCCACTACAGCGTGAATGGCATCAATTTATTACTTTACTTCTCTGCAATATATTGCCATTCCTACTCAATTAGTATGGTGTAGGAACTCTATATATGTGTGTGTGAGTGTGTGTGTGTATGTGTGTGGCTCAAATAATCTTTCCAATGACATCAATTGGCATCAACCTATATGATTCTCAATATTTCTAAGATGTGCCAATAACCTTGAAGAGAAACCCTAATGACGATTGTAATCTTCTAGAAACATTGACTTTGACTCTAAGCAGTGATCTATGGCAGGAAGTCTCAATAGTATGGATGAAGACAGTTTGGCAGATCTATTTTTGAACATGATGTACATGGCCAAGCTCTCATAAACTTATTCTTGGCAATGTTAGATATGGTGGTGTGTCTTAGCAACAACATTCTCGAATGTTAGTTCACAAATGTAGTAGTGAACTAACTTGGGTAGGCCCTAGGTGGCTTGATGTTATGATATAACTCTCTATGTATGTACTTTGTATCTCAGTTGAACAATTGATGAATATCTAATAGAAAAAGAAGAATTGAATTCCAGGTTTTCCTCCTTGTGGGGTTTTTCCTTGGTCTCCGACCAAATCCTGGTATCTCTATCTGTGCATGCTTTTCTTCTGATTCTTCCGTTGCATTGTTGATGATATTGTTCTTTCTATATAATTGCTAATGATTTGATGATGTTATGGGGTGCATGCATATGTAGCCCTACTAAGGCAAATAACAATATAGCCCTACTAACTATATACATAGTCCATGAAGCAGAGTATATAGCAGCCAACAAATTTTTTTGAGTCAATTTCATCATTGTAATCCCAAATTCTGCAAAATTATTGTAAATTATTCTAGTATGACTATTAAGCCATGTAATAACACCTAGGTAAGTCTATGATTCCTCTCAAAAGATTTCATCCTAGCGAGTTTTTTAGCCTCTCCAAAATTAAGTGTGTTTGTAAACACGAAAAATTGGCAAAGTTTTTCTCCCAGATATACCCCAAAGCTATGGTGGAATTCTTTGATGAGGTCTTAGGTGAGTCCTAGTGTTTATCAAGTCTATGCATTTTTCATACTAATCATGTGTCTTGTCGCATAATTTGGTTAAGTCTCAAAAGTCTATGTCTATGTATATTTCCCCTTCCAAGGTTTGAAATTGTAATATTTGATGTAAAAGTGGATCTAGGAATAATTTAGTGCATGATTACCCATACCTAGACACCATGGCTAAATTATTTTTCTTTAGATACACTTAGAGAGCGGAAAATAATTAATCCCCTCTTGATTCTTTTTACTTTTAATTTCTAACAAAAATAAAATCAAAATTAGGCTAGAAATTATCCAAAAAAAATAAAATTAAGGGAAAATAAATTACCCTCCAAGTGGGAAATCATCAAAAATAATAAAAAAATTAATTGTCCAAAAAGAATTAAATTTTAAGGGTCCTCCATCAAGGAAAAAATCATTTTTTTAAGAGAAATTGACCCTTTAGGACCTTGGTGGTTAAGTCAAAATGAATTTTTTGAGGATAAAAGTCCAAAATATTATTTTTTGGACTAGGAAAAAAGAGGTTTAAGAGAAATTCGAATTTTTCCTCAAAATAAAAGAATGAAATTCAATCAACCGAGGAGATCGAGTTATTTCAAAAGAAGATCGATGGATGAGATTATTTTGACGAAGATGAACCCAACTAGTTGTTATTTCCGATAACCATATTGTTGACATGAGCAATGGAGGAGGGGTTTAGCAGGGCTCAAGATGGCGACAGCTGAGGCCAGTAAGTTGTACGGCCCACACTTGGCAAGGCACAGGAAAGGTTGTCAGGGTAGGGAGGGCATCTAGAAGGAGGTCTGCCCAAGGACAACCGCACTGGGAATGGTGTGAAATGGGGGTTTAGGGCGACGAGAGGATGGAGGTAAGGTTTTTTTGCTTTGTGTTGCATTACCGCTGTGTTGCTGACAATAATAGTCTACATGCGCCCGCTTAAGGAGAACTGGTTTTCGGGATCTTAGGGTGCCTACAAACTGCAAATAATGGAAAGGGAAATGGTCAAACAACAGGATGTTGTTGATCTAGACCCTGAGCCTGAGGATATTCTGTCGGTATGGGGGTTGGAGGTCATGGAACAAAACATTGAGCAGTATATTCATCCAATGGAAAGGGAAATGGTCAAACAACAAGATGTCGTTGATCTGGACCCCAAGCCTAAGGATATTCTGTTAGTATGGGGGTTGGAGGTCACAAAACAGAACATTGAGCGGTATATTCTTCCAACTGCATTGCCAAGAGGGAAGAGATGTGGTTCAAGAGAGGAATGGAAACAGGGGAAATCGTTAGGGCTTCTGGACGAGAGTTCTAGTCTGACTAAAATAGAAAACTAGGGATTAGGGAAGGAGCTAGAAGGGGGGCAGGGGGCGTTACTACCTGAGCCTGATTGCACAACTAGAAACGCAGAGGTCCTCCAAGTAAGTAATCATTTTTCCAGCCCACTTAAAGATTTCTATTCGAGAGGGTTAGAAAATATTGTCATCAGTTGTGGTTTCAAGGGCCAAGAAGGTCTGAAATCTTTCATTGTGGAAGATTTGGGATCGGCAGAAGCCATGAGAGGGTTATGGCTAGACAACATAGTTGCATGCAAGATCCCTTTGCATGTCTGAAGAGGAGGAACCCTCAATCAAGATTTGAGCTCACTTGTGGGCTTACCAGGGTTAATTGGACACATGAAGCCTCTGAATGGTGCTCAGAAGACGCCGGAGGCAAGGAGGGGAGAAAATTGTGAACAACAAGGGGTCCATTGAGACTCATCCTATTTTGCAGACAGGGAGGGCTTTATAGAGGCAGAGGGGTTTCTGGAAGTAAGAGAGCCACCACTCTTAGTGGGGGAGGTAGCACAGGCGGAAGAAGGAGGTTTAAACTTTAAACAACCTCAAAAACAGTTGGAAGGAAGGGCGTTCTGAGCCACTCCAGGCAGTTGTTATCAATGTGGAGGAGACCACACTGAGGCTTAGGGAAGGGGGGCGGCACGAGAAGATAAGGGAGAAATGGAAGAAAAATAAGTTAACAAGGAAGAAAGAGGAAGTTGCAAATCTAGTTCTTGGTGTCAATCTCCAAATCGACGAAGCCATGGAGGCAGCGGAGTTAACATTGGTTGGCATGGCAAAAGGAAAAAGTGTATACTACAAATTACATTCAGGAATGGACAGTTAATGTTGATTTGGGGTAGTATCGGATGTGCTCTAGCCATGAAAATTGGTGGAGAGGCTAAAGCACATGAGATCTCCAAGACCCAGAAATGGTTTGGACAGAATGTACCTGGTTTGGGAGATACTAAAATAATTAATATTTTTAATGGAGTTCCCAAGTCTAAACTTAGGAAAAAATAAATATTAATGGGTATTAATATAAAACTGGGTTAGAAGGTTCCAAAAGTCATGGATCAAGCCAAATCTAATCTTAGTCGTTGATTAGAGATTTAATCTTGGTCGTTGATGGACCAACGAGAAAAGTATAAGAAGAGGCTTGAAGGTCAGTTGGAGAACACACCAGAGTGATCATTCATTCATTTTGCTAGAGCGGGGTTGCTAAGCAAAGTTTAATCAGTGATCAGCAGTGAGGGGCAATGAGGGGCAATGAGTACAGGGCAGAGAGGCAGAGACAGTACTGTGAGACCATCGCAGAAGCAGAGAGAGCGAGAGAAGCAGCCAGTACAAGCTACGTAGAGCCTAGCAAAGTCAGTGAAAGGCCAGAGGGGTTGCATCATTCACGTAGAGGCTGTTGGAGTGACACAGAGGGTCCCAGAGGCTGCGCAGTGCCTCGGACGTCCTAGGGCTGACACAAGTCAGCAGGAGGCTGGCGCATAGGCCAGATGGGCCAACGCTGAGCTTCAATTGTCCCAGAGAGGGTTTCGTGGGACAGGTCTTCTGAATACCTGTTTCCAAATATAGACGTATTGTTGTCGTGTATTTTTCTCTGTCAAGTGAGCTGGTTAGGCACCCAGTTGTACTCAAGGAAAGGCCGCATAATAATATAACCCTCAGAATAGCTGCACTGGTTTTCCCGCATTGGGTTTTTCCGGGGACATCTGTCCAAAAATAACAGTGTCACTTGTGTGTTTGTTTTCTTTCAGCTGATAATCTGTAGATGTTGTGACTGTACTGTGTTTATTTCGGTATTTAAATTAATTAAATAACTTGTTAAGAATTTACAAGTAAAAGAAATAAACCAATAGAATACAGATTAATTTTCTAACGAATAGACTTAGAAAATTCAACATGGTATCAGAGGGTGGTTGCAGAGCACAGGAAAGCTAAAGGCATCAGCGCAGCAAAGAATTTGCAGCAGATTAAGTTGTCCCGAGTGACAGAGTTGATCCTTCCAGAAAGCGACAGAGGAATGGTTGACACAGAGGGACTGCGGACTGCATCATCAGTCTGAGCCAGAGAGAGGCAGCGCAGAGCCTAAGGAGGGCAAAAATAGGCTCACGCAAAGCCATGCAGAGTCCAAGAGCACTGACGCAGTTGGCTGAGGGAGTTGTTTTGCCAGTGTCGAGATTGCGCAGAGCCAAGAGGCTCAATCCTTCAGTTGTTGGGGTGAAGATAGCTGTGGGCAGTTTGCAGGAGCGAATCTGGTGGGGTACTATGGTCAGAACAATACCTAACAGGGCAAGACCAAGGTAGAGGGAGCTGCTACCGAGGCGGATTTCTAGCCAAGGAATCTAGATCAGTGTTGCAGTTGCACAAACGATCAAAGAGGGGCAACTTGACGGTTGGCAGAGGGATTTACAAGAGGGAAATCGGGACTCAAAGGGAGTCCAGAAGAGAACTTCCAGACGGGAAGTAGAGAGACTCAGCAAGAGTCGAACCAAGAACTTCTAGATGGGAAGTAGAGAGACTCAGTAGGAGTCAAACAAGGGACTTCCAGGAGGCAAGTAGAGAGACTCAGAGGAGTTGACAGAAGAGCAACGAGATGGTCATGAATGCGCTGAGAGATCAGGATAGGCTAGACGGAGCGTCCAACTTTGTGGTGTGGAAGGCCAGGACCTTGTCCATTCTAGACAGACATCGTATCAAGCGCTTCGCCTTGAGAGTGATGGCTATCCGAGTTGACCCGATAGCTAATGAAAGGTACGAGGAGGCAATGGCTAAGGCAAAGTGCATCATCCTTGATGGGGTCAAGGATCATGTGGTCCAACATATTGCCGAGAAGGAAACGACAAAGGAGATGTGGGACACTTTGAACACATTGTACCAACATACTTCCGTGCAAAGCAATGTTACTTGGGAGTGAGAGCGAAAGCAAGGAATGGGAGCGAAAACAGGTGCGGGAGCGACATTTTCAGAAGCTCCCAGTTTGGGAGCGAATCTCGGAGCACTTTATATATATATATATATATATATAATATTTTGATACATGTATGTCAACAAAAACATGTAGAATGATGAATTAAATATAAAAACATAAAAAACATAGATTGAACCATATAATAACAAAACATTTAGAAGAATATATTCCCTTCAAACAACGTCCACAAGTATAGTAACATAGTAAAACATACAACATATTGAGTCTCATGATTCATCAATCTTAAAGTTTCAAGCTTTCAAAATTCAATATATAACATTCATCATCATTCATCACCAAAGTTGTACTTGTAAGCTAAGTGTAACCATTACAACAAATAATATCTAACATGAAATGAAATGAAACAACTTTGAACTTTCATGAAGCATCATCTTCATAATTCATTACTAATGAGTTATAATTTCCAACTTCAAACTTAAATTGTCATATATTGTTTAAAAAAATATCATAGTAAATATGAAAGAGTCAATAGTTATAAAAACTACTAGAAACTAGAAAAGACAAGTAAATCTATTATCTATTGCTTATGCTTGGGCCTCTTGCCACCACGAGAAATGTCTATTTTTTTAGTCTTGTTGGAAAATCAGGATTTTTGTCATTAATATCACCCTCTAAGCATTAATATCCAAAGGTATCTGTGAAAATTCTATCACTGCAGCGACTTATTACTTTTCCTACTTATTCCACAATAAGTTATTTATGAAATTACTTCAATAAACATTAAAATAAATAGCTACAGATATCACATTGTAATACAAAAACAAACATATGCACAAGAATCAACACATTGACAGTTATTTTGGACAACACTCCCCGAAAAAAACCAATGTCAGAAAACCGATGCAGCAAGGGAGGTTTTTATTATTCAGAAATTCTTCAATACAATAAGGTGCCAAACTGGCTTACCCACAGAGAGAATTTCTCCAGCACTTCTCCCAATCCCAGTGTCAACCCAGCTGACCTCTCCATGGCTCTCAGACCCTCTGCATCAGCCCCTGCTTGACTACGTTAGTCCTGGACCTATCTGTGTCACCCACACAGGCCCAGTTAATGAATGTGCAATCTCCCGCTGCCTTTCTGTCTGCCTGAAATGCCCTGCGTCTACCACTCCTGCCTCTGCATTGATTTCTAGTGGCTAAACCCATCTCTCTGTTCCATACTTACTGTCTCTTGATTGCTCACCAAACCACTAGTTCAATTTCTCAGCTAACCCCGCTCCAGAAATTGAACTGGCTGGTCTCCCTCAATGTGTTCTCCAAGTGACCCTCAAGCCTCCTCTTATACTTTTCTCGTTGACAAATCAACGGTCGAGATTAAGTCCCTAATCAACGGCTAAGATTAGACTTGGCTTGATCCATGAATTTTGGACCATTCTAACGCAGTTTTATACTAATTCACATTAATATTTTAATTTCACTAAGTTTAGACTTAGGGACTCCATTAAAAATATTAATTATTTTAATATCTCCCAAACTGTTTAGAATCTGCCCAAAGACTTTCTGGGTATTGGAGATCTCATGTGCTTTAGCCTCTCCACAAATTTTTGTGGCTAGAGCACATCCGATGCTACCCCAAATCAACAGTATCTTTGTCATTACCTCTATATCTATATAGGGATCTTTGTCATTAATATCACCCTCTAAGCATTAACATAAGATAGAAAAAGTATAGCATGTCAAGTCAAGATTTTGTTTGAGTGATGCGTACATTTTTAGGAGGGTCATGATAGAGGAGTTCGACAACCAATGCCACTAACATCAAAGTACATAGAGGGATTGGTGCTCTTGATTAAATACAAGTTCCATACCCTAATACATGACAAAATTCATTGGAAGCATTGCAATCCCCCAATCCTGAAATCCTGAAAAACTGATAAGTATGCTGGATTTTGAATGAAATCTAAAACTCTACTTTCTCCATATCAAATCCAATGAGGTCGGAACCACTCTCAAACATCCTGAGTCATTTCATGGTAATGTTAAAAATTTAAGTAAAAGGATGAAAATGAAGATTAAGGAAAATGTCACTTTTACTTTAAGAATTTAACGTTACCATGAATCGCAAAAACTTAAAACTTATTTGTTTCTTTGAAAACAAATTGCATTTGGAACATTACTGCAAAAAAAAATTGCAAAAAAGGCTAAACGCTCTGGAAAAGACAGGGAGCGGTTTTTTTTTAGGGAGCGCGCTCCCTAGCCGCTCCCGCTCTTAGCGCGAATTGGGAGTGGGAGCGAAGTTAGGGTGGAGGGGGCGCACTCCCCTGCAACCCTAGTGCAGAGGAAGATGCTCCTAGAGAATTAGCTAAGGTCATAACAGATGCAGAAGGAAGAGCAAATAGATGTATTCATCGGTTGGTTGAAGGAGATCCGTGACCAATTGACTTCCATAGGGGCCACACCGGATCAGGAGTTGATGCTAAGGACCGCACTTAACGCAGTCACCGAGGAGTGGGAGACATTTGTCCAGAGCATACTAGGCAGGGCGAGTCTTCCAGATTGGGAAGAACTGTGGCCGGCTCTTTGTTAAGAAGAGATCAGACGACTAACCAAGACGGGAAGTAGCAACAAAGGGGTCAACAAGAAGGAAGAGGATGCGGCTCTGGCATCTACAAGAAAGCAAGAGAAGAGGAAGAAAAAGGACCTTTCCAAGGTCAAGTGCTTCCATTTTGGGGAACTGGGTCACTATGCTTACCAGTGTCTGAGGAAAAAGAACAAGGGAGAGGCTTCTAAGTCCAAGGCAGCGCTACCAAAGGCAAAGAAAGAGGTTGAGGAGGATGACAATTGTGCCATGAGTGCTCATGTGCCACTTGAGAAGAAGTGGGGAGACATCGAGCTGTAGTCAAGAGGACTACAGGGAATGAGGGGCGGGATACTTGTGTTGGAAATAATATTGAGAGGGGGGGTGAATCGGTATTATCATAAGCATCATCACCAAGAACTTCTAACCATAATGCCAACAACGCATATGCTCCCCGTAAGTGTGAGCCAACCATGTCTGAACCATTTCCTGAGTCTGTTCTGCTCCCTCTGAGCCTGATCTAACCATGACTAAACCTGGGTCTGTTCTGCTGCCTTTTCTCCATATACGCGACTGTGCAGCCTGTAACTCGCGTATATACGCTACTTGTCTTCATTATATCAACGTATGCAAGGAATACTGAAATTCATCACTTTCAGATTCCCCTGTGTTTGTTATGTCAGTTGACTGAGTTATGCCACACTTTTTTGTCTCTGTCTTCTTCAATTCCTGAAACTGTAATGATGTATGGTCTTCTTGTTTTGAATTTTGAAATCTGCTCCTGCATTCCCTTGCTTTATTTCCATATTTGTTGCATGTATAACACCTTACATTTTTAATGTTCCTTCTAACACAATTAATTGCTTTGTGTCCATATGCATTGCAGGCAAAGCAATATCCTCTGAAATACCTGGGATGCGATGATCTTTCTTGTACCATTCTACTTCTACATCTGGCTGCAACATGTCCAGGATTATGACATACATAACATTCAACATTTTTTAGTGGAGGAAATAATCGTCTATCAAGTCCATAGTTAGAAGTAAAGAATCTTCCTTGAGGAATTTCTTTCCTTGGTTGTTCCTTGTTGGGCATTTCAGATTTCTCATTAGAGTTTCTTGCCTCACCTTGTGAACTAGATTCACCTTCAACATATTCATGAAAACCAAGACCAGTCTTGATAGCAGGAGACCTTTGACTATTAAGAATATCATCCAAGTTTTTAGTACTATCTTGAAATCGTAAAAGCTTATCCTTTTCTTCTAGTTTACCATTCAATATATTTACCTCAACTTGATGTTGTTCTTTCTCGATCAGATACTGATTCCTTAGATCTTCTTCAGCTTTTCTCCCTTTTTCCACTTGTCGCTCTAGTTTGATTACTTCATGTTCTTGATTTTCAAGATCTTCTTTTAGAGAGAGGATCTTTGATTCAAGTCTCTGAATAGTTGTGCTCTGATCCTTTGCTATATCCTGCAATTGCTCCCTTACCCTGGTTTCTGTCTCCAATTGTTCTTTTAATTTGGCAACTTCTTCAGTTTCTGCATTCTTCTTTTCATGTGCCATGAGATTTTTAATATCTTCGCTATTATTGGATGAAGCATTCTTGTTTTTACGTGCCATGAGACTTCTAATATCTTCACTATCATTGAATGAGCTTGTAATATGGGTATAATAGCTTCTACCATCTTCTTCAAATTTCTTTCCTTTGTTATGAGGGAATCTAGTAGCATAGTGACCAACTCTACCACATAGAAAACACTTGAAAGGTAGCTTACCTTTGAACCGACCAGTTCCCCGTTCAAGATTCTTGACAAAATTTACCTCCTCTTCTTCCTTTGACACTTCGAATGCGGCTTCTGGTGGTACCTCTTGTCGCATTTCAAAAGCAGTTAAGATCCCGTGAAGCTGTGACATGGTGATTTTCTGCACATTCTCCTTTTCTTCTATG
>APFE030048445.1:19486-36048 GCA_000404065.3 Pinus taeda
ATCATCAACTTAAGCTTGCATCATAATTCATTAAACAACCCAATACTGAATCACTGAAACCCTGTCATTAAGAACACAGCACCCAAACCAGAGACCAAAACTCTGCAACAACCACCAGAATCAGCAGCAACCTGAGATATCAAACCTTATCATGAATACGCTACTACACTGTACCGAAACCGCGTGTATACGCACTTTCTCCAAAGGAAACCCGTGTACAGATCTAGAAATGATTACTTATGCCTTCGCTGTCAGATCCGACCCTTGCCAAAACTTCCCGAACAGACAACCAGCAATACCAGATCCTCTCACTTTGTCAGACACCCCGATTGCACATGCTTTGCCTAATGATCTTCTCCTTATATAGCCTTAGGCCTTGCTCAATACCATGGTCCAAAACCATAACAAACCAATACCATCAACTTCGAAACTAGGGATCAACACGTCCGTCGAGACACCATGGTCCAAAACCGTAGGCACAACTTCCAAGGACTAACTGCCACGGACCAAAGGTACTTTTCACATGTACACGCTTTTACTGAATCCAACCTGCGTGTACACGCTGATTCTCCTTGATGAACCTGCGTATATCTCTTTCTTGTCCTGCTGTACTGAGATCTGTCCTCTGATTAAGTTGCCATCACCTGTACCAACCTCTGAGTGAGTTGCCATCAAGGACAACACTTGAAACATAATGCCAACACCTTGAGGTACCCAACCTCTTGGATTATACCTTGCTACAGGAGCCCCAAGGAGGATGGACCAACAGCAGCACAGATGCAGAGGGAGTTGTCATACGGATGCAGCAGTGGCAGTGGCAAGACTATGGGCAGCAGTACAAGGTGCAACAGTGCAAAGGATGTTGGGCAGGGAGGCCTAGCATCAGCACAGGTACCGGTGCCGGATAATCAGTGTGATAATCAATGAGGAGTATTACTAGAGCACAGTTCTCGCTAAGAGGGAGTGTTGATTTGGGGTAGCATCAGATGTGCTCTAGCCATGAAAATTGCTGGAGAGGCTAAAGCACATGAGATCTCCAAGACCCATAAATGGTTTGGACAAAATGTACACGGTTTGAAAGATATTTAAATAATTAATATTTTTAATGGAGTTCCTAAGTCTAAACTTAGGAAAAGTAAAATATTAAAGGGTATTAATATTAAATTGGGTTAGAAGGTTCCAAAAGTCATGGATCAAGCCAAATATAATCTTAGTCATTGATTAGAGATTTAATTTCGGCCGTTGATGGACCATCGAGAAAAGTATAAGAAGAGGCTTGAGGGTTAGTGGGAGAACACACCAAAGTGATCAGTCATTCATTTTGCTAGAGCGGGGTTGCTAAGCAACGTTGAATCAGTGATCAGCAATGGGGCAGTGAATACGAGGCAGAGAGGCAGAGACAGTACTGGGAGACCAACGTAGAAGCAAGAGAGCGAGCAGCAACCAATCCAAGCTACACAAAGCCCGACAGTGTCAACGCAGAGGCCAGAGAGACTGCGTCATCCATGTAGAGGCTACTGGAGTGACACAAAGGGTCCCAAAGGTTGCGTAGTGCCTCAAAGAGCTGACGCAAAGGACAGAAGGGTCAGTGCTAAGCTTCAGTTATGCCAGAGAGGGTTTCATGGGACAGGTTTTCTGAATACCTGTTTCTGAATATAGAGGTATTGGCTTCGAGTATTTTTCTCCGTCTGCTGAGCCGATTAGGCACCCAGTTTTACTCAAGGAAAGACTGTATAATCATATAACCCTCAGAATAGTTGCACCGATTTTCCCGCATTGGGTTTTTCCAGGGACATTTGTCCAAAAATAACAGTGTCACTTGTGTTTGTTTTCTTTCAATTGATGATCTGTAGATGTTGTGACTGTATTGTGTTTATTTCACTATTTAAATGATTTAAATAACTTGTTCAGAATTTACAAGTAGAAGAAATAAACCAGCAGAATACAGATTAATTTTCTAACGGATAGACTTAGAAAATTTAACAGTTAATAATTGGCAAGAGGCGCCAGACAAATCCTTAGAGGTTTCAACCTTAGCCAAGGGCTGGTTCATGATCAAATTTACCAAGAAAGAAGCACTCGAATGGGTGTTGGGAAGGAACTAGAGTTTTAGGAGAAATACTATCCTATTCAAAACGTGGAACCCTCTTTTTGACGCTCAGAGAGAGAAGGTGGACGAAATCCCAGTCTGGGTAAGACTACCCGAGCTCCTTCCTTTTCTTTGGTTTGATTCTGTTTTCACTACAGTCAAGAAAAATCTGCTATGGTTTTTGGAAGCTGATATGACCTTTGTGCACACTAGAGAAAAGGGATTGGGCAGAATCCTGGTAAGTCTAAACCCTAGGGAAGGGTTGGAAGAGGAAACCAACCTTAAATACAAGGATTTCTATTACACAAAGATGATCTACTATGAACGACTCCCTTTTCGTTGCCATAGATGTCACAAGTATGGACATTTAGCAAGGGAATGTCCTCTAGGGTTTAGACGAAGAAGAAGGCAAAGGAAGGAGGGTGAAGTGGAAGATGTACAAGGGGAGAAGGATCTAAATAAGGAAATAAAGGTCATACGGGGGGAACAGATGGAAGAAGACAAGATGCAGGAGGATGCAATGGAAAGAGTGGAAATACAAGTGGAGGAGAGAACAAACAGAGTGCAAGAGTAGCAAGGGGCGTCAGTTTGGTCAGAGACAAAGGTGGGAGATGGATTGGGCTCAACTCTTTGGCCAGAGGGTAAGGTTCTGGAACATATCCCCTCTTTCAATACTTGTTGTCTTTCCTCAATTCGATGTTCAAGCCTGGTCCTTCTAGGCTTATGAATTTAGATAACTTACATGCTAACAATATAAACAAACAATTGGACAATATTATTACCTCCATTCCCGAAATTCATCTAAACCAAAGTCCTGGGTCTAGTGTAGAGGAAGTTGTTATGCCCAGTGCCTTTTTTGTAAAATCCCACTATAACCTCAGACCTCGTGAAAAGAAACTCATTCCCTAGGAGGCGGTGAGGGGTTTGGGGATAAATCCTATATCGTTTGGTCCTCATAAATCCAAATGCAGAAAGACAAACATATTGAAGGCTCAACTAGAAATAGGATCGACATTGTTGATGGCAAACAGTTATCCATCTCAAGGGTGCTTAGAGCAGTGCAGAACCCCTCCCTTGTTTCTAAATGATCATTTTGTCTTTCAATTGTAGAGGGTTAGCTAGTAACCCTAAAAACCTAGCCTTGAAGGCTCTTATTAATTTCTACAACCCAGATGTACTTCTACTGCAAGAGACACTGGGAACTGGTGAGGACATAAGTAGAGCATTACTCAAAATGTTGCCTAGATGGTCTTTTCAGGCTCTGGATGCCAAAGGCAAATCTAGGGGGTTGGCCACAGGAGTGAAAGAGGGAAGGTTGAAGGTCCTTTCCTCTTGGGGAGTTGACCAGGCTCTAGGAGTAGAGGTTTACTCTCTAGAGATTTGCACAAACCTCCTCATCCTAAACATCTATGGACCCTGTCAAGATAGGGCGACATACTGGAACAGTTTGCTTTCAAAGTCTTTTATGGAGAACCCGAATTTGGGGACTGGGGGGGATTTGAATTTCTCCCTAGGCCTCTCAGAAACCTGGGGACCCTCAGCACATGCCAACCCACTATGTGATATTCGAATTCAAGCTTCTGTGATCCATAGCTTGTTAATTCATGAGAAGTGATAGGAAGTTGATGGACATTAATCTGATCAAGTCCAGACCTACGTGGAGGAACAGGAGAACAAGGGAAGCCAGGGTGGCTAAGAGGTTGGACTGTTTCCTCCTGAGAGAAAAAGTGGTAGCCAAGACGCAAGTTTTTCGACACTGGGTGGGAGAAGGAGGAGACTCAGACCATCCTCCCATCCTGCTTGAAATGAAAGGTCCAAACAAAAAGTCGGATGACCCTTTTAAATTCAACCCATCCTGGCTCAAGGAGGAATCTTATAACAATTTGTTCAAAACTACTTGGAGAACAGAAGCGACAAATCAGGATAGGGGAAAAGCTTATTGGTTCATGGAAAACCTGCAGCGATTAAAGAAGACAACTATTGAATGGGCCAGAGTTAAGAAAGTCAAAAGAAAAAGAAGAACTAAAGTAGATAGGAGTGGAACTAGATTAGCTAGAAAGTCTGGAAGAAGATGGATATGAGACAGAAGGCAAGAGGGATAGGATCAAACAGTCGGAGTCCAACCGAAGGAATATTTTAGCAATCAGAGAAGAACATTGGAGACTAAAAGGTAGGGCAATATCACTGGCAGCAAGTGATGAAAATTAACAAACAACAATATTAAATTAAAATAACAAAAAAAAAAAAATTATGCAATAGGCCACAAAAACACAAATAGAATCTGGTCTTTAAAATTAGACGATGGAACCCTAGCCAAACCTTTTGAGGAATTGTCCATGCAGGAAAGGAACCATTTCAAAAAACTTTTCAAAGCCCCTCCAAAAGTATCAATTGCCAAGGTGGTTAGGACAGCTCAAAACTTCCCAAGGTATCTGGAGGAGGAGGAGAATGAATTTATCATGGGGGAAGTGACAAAAGGGGAAGTTGAAGGAATATTAAGGTCAATGCAAAAGGATAAGAGCCCAGATCTGAATGGTTGGACTATGGATTTATTTCAACATTTCTTTGAGTCCTTGCGGAACGAACTGACTGAAGTCGTCGAAGAATCCAGGGTAAAAGGGTCGATCTACAAACCTTTCAATGCCATGTTCATAGCCCTAATCCTGAAAAAGGAGAACCCATCATCCTTTGAGGATTTCAAACCAATATCTCTATGCAACTGCATTTACAAAATAATTACAAAAGTAATTGTAGTTAGATTGAAACCGATCCTGTCAAGGAACATATCAAAACAGCAATTTGGTTTTCTGGATGGAAGACAGATTCATGAAGCAGTAGGTGTGGCTCAGGAGACCATTCATAGCATAAAAAAAGTTGAAGAAAAGGTGCTATAGTTAAAATAGACCTATCTAAAGCATACGATCGTATCATCTAGTTGTATATCCGAATGTTGTTGACTCACTGGAGTTCAACATCGGGTTCATAAACTGGGTCATGGGATGTATGACTAATATTAGCTTTTCTATTCTGATCAATGGGGCCGCCCCACCTTTCTTTCAGAGCCAGAGGGTACTTCGGCAGGATGCCCTCTCTCTCCTGTACTCTTCCTACTAGCAGCGAAGGGACTCAATCAAATGATACTTAAAGCAACGAGAAGAGGCGATATAAAGGGTTTTGAAGTGGTTTTCAATCTACATATAACCCATTTGCTATTTGTGGATGACATCCTTCTCTTCAGTAATGGTAGTAGGAGTAAAACTCAGCATATAAAAGCTATCCTAGAGTTGTTTCTTAAAGCTACGGGAATGTGTATCAACAAAGAAAAATCCTCCCTTATACTGGAAGGTTTCACAAGGGTGGAGACTAGAAAGATTGTAGAGAACCTTCCTTTCGAGGAAAAGAAGATGGCTGACAGCTTCAAATACCTAGGGTTCCATTTAAACCCTGACACATATAGGAATCAGGACTGGTTTTGGCTAGTGGCTAAAATCTAAAACAGGATAAAACACTGGAGTTACAAATGTTATCAAGAGCAACCAAGCTAGTTTTGATCAAATCGGTAATCATGGAAATCCCCGTCTATTGGGCGGCACTAACATGGGTGCCTAAAGGAATCCTTGCAAAAGTAAGGAAAGTATGCAGCAGATTTTTGTGGGCTGGATCAAAAGAGGATTATGTCCTTCCTTGGTGGCATGGGAAAAGGTGGCAATACTGAATGAGTGGGAAAGGTGGGGTTCAAAAGATCTCACAGCTTTCGGCCCATCTCTGGCAGCAAAATTGGGATGGAGGTTGTTAACGAAAGAAAATCTATGGACGATGCTGGTAAAAAGAAAATACATTGATCCAACCCCAATGAACGAGTGGATCAGAAAGCCAGAAAAGAAAAATCCACAAGTGTTTCTGGTTTGGAAGGCAACTTTGGACTCAATCAAGATAATTGAGCAAGGGCTCTCCTGGTAGGTGGGTAATGGAGAGCAAGAGTGGGGAAGGATCCATGGGTGGGACGTAACGAAGGTTTTTCCCTCTCCCTGGGCATCATTGACCAATTGGAAACAAGAGGAATTTTTCAGTTGAGTCAGATAGAGAAAGTCGGGCAATTGATAAATTGGCGCCAAGCATGGTTATCTGTAGGAAATTTAAATCTTGAACCCCAATTGGAGGAGGAATGGCAACGCTTTACTATGGAACTTCGGAGATCGAATGTATGCCTCAGAAACAGACCAAACATTTTGCAATGATGCTCTTATAGGAAATTATTCTCCAAAACTTGGATATAACTACCTTATGTCCAAAAAGGGATGGGAAAGCCCGGAGTGGTGGGCAAAGCCTATCTGGAAACTTAAATGTCTAGCAAAAGAAATAATGTTTTTTTGGAGCATACTAAGGAACAAGGTTCCAACATGGGATAATCTCCTGAAGAGATCCAAGATGAGACCTGGTCAGTGTTCCTTGTGCAGAAAAGACGAAGAATCAATTCAACTTTTATTTCTAAAGTGTCCTTTCAATAGAGAAGTTTGGCCGGAGACGTTGAGGTTGTTAAAGAAAACTCAGAGATGGGAAGGAGAAAATATTAGGCAGGTATGGCAAAATTGGTGGAAGGACACACCAGAGGAAACCCTGCGAAATCTACCTCTATTAATAGCATGGGGTATTTGGTTGACCCGAAACAGGAGAATCTTCAAGGATCAGATCCCATCTTATGAACACATTGCTATTGAATGTGCTGCCATTTACGAAAGTGTACCTGTACCAACCCAGAAATCAAATATTAGGGGGATTAGGGAGGAACAAATTAGGAGCAATATTCCCTGGGCTTATTTCGACAGGGCTTCTGATCAAAGGAATATGTGTGGGGCAGGAATTGTAATTCATATTAGTGTACACAGATGCTTAAAAGCCTTGGTGGGGCTAGGAGCAGGAACAAATAACTATGCCAAACTTCAAACATTAAAACTCCTTCTATGCTAGCTTACACACCTGGGAATAAGATTGGTTCAAATTTTCGGTGACTCTTTGAATGCCATCAAATGGTTTAATGGAGAGAAAAGATGTCCAAACTATATTTTATCTCCTTTGTTAGAAGAAGCTTTAAATCTCAAACAACTTTTTAACTTTATCACCATGTGCCACAAGTACACAGAACGGAACTCAGCAGCAGGCCTCCTATGTAAGGAGGGTGTGCAACAGGTTATTGACAGCTGGTGCATAAAAGAATTAGAAAATGAAGTGATCCGTGTGTCGGATCAACCTCCCTTTGTGCTCTAAAGCTCATATCAGAGCCAATTCTGCTATTGGTTTTGGTATTTTTGTAAATCACAAACACACGGTTTCTGTTAATATGGTGGATATCCAGAATATCATACATGTGGTTTTTGTTTTTTGTTTTTTAGACTTTAAAACATTGGAAATATATTAACTGAATGTTGTTGATCCCTTTCCTGTTTGGGTTGTTTTCCTCATTAGAGGAGGCTCGGGAATTTGATTCAGTGATCATTTTTTGCACATTTTGAGATGGGAAAGTATTTGTTTGCTTACCAGCTCAGTTTAAAACTCTATGTTTACTTAATAAACATACAGTCTTGAGAATGCTTAAGTGCATATACTATGTAATTTTTTATTGCCTTAATAGAAAGTTCGATTTTTTCTCTAGAAAAGTAAAAAAAAAAAAAAAACTAGTTGTTATTTCCACTTAGAGGGGTTACTCCCTCTCGTTTTTCTATAAAAGGAAGCTATCAAGCTCCTCATTGAAAAACGTGAAAGATCTAACTAAATTGATATTATCTTTGTATTGAGCAAGGCTTTGTTGTATTTTGTAATAAAAACATAAGACTTTGGGGTTCAATTCAGCTGTCTCTCACTGGCTGATCTGTGGTATGTGCTAGATGATTTATTTTATGCTTTGAGCTAATATATTGCATGATTATTATTTCAATTGTCAGTAGTAGGAACATCTATTAGCACAAGTATCTTTCTTTAGCTATTGGGCTAGAGGAAGCACTCTGATTCTAGGGGATCTGGCAGGTATCTCTAAGTTTTTAGACCCCTTGTGTGGATCGAATCCCTCTTGGTCTAATAATCTATTTTCCTAAGTGCATTTCAGCTACAGGTTGCTCCAACCCTTGGCAACCCCAAGTTCACAAACTATGCGGGGATAACACTTCGTTTGGCTACAAGTATTGATCTAACGAACATTTGATGCAAGAGGGTTTTGCCAAAAATTTAAATCCAAATTCTCATTTATTTAATTGTGCTACAAAGATTAATATGCTACTAAAAGCAATTTTATTTTTGTAAATATTGTAAATAGTTGCAAATAAAATTTTCCTCTAACCCTTCTATTTTAGTACTAACCCATTATTTCTATTTTCTATGGCATTGTGGTTTTGGGGGGTTTTATTTGAAATTTTGTATATTTTGGGCATCTAGCCTTTCTATTTTTCATTTGTGCAAATTGATAGCTCAAGGATTTGCAACATAAATCAAATTTTGAAGATCCCTAGCCTCACCTAGCCAAAACGGCTAGGTTCCAGGGGTTTCTAGGCCTCTAAAGTGTTGAGAAATCAATTTTAGTAGAATTGGGGTTAGATTTCTCTTTACTTGTGAATTATGTTGGCTTCTTTTATTTATTTGTTATATTATCTTTCATCAAGCAATTACCAAAGTATGTGTGTATGAAGATCACAAAAACACAAGACACGAGATGTAGGCACTCTGCTAGGGGAGAACCCCTATCTAGGGGAAACCCGTCAAAATCTCTTCCTCCAATAGTTTTCTTGCGACTCTTCAACCTAGACACAAACCTCCTCCAACCACCAACTCAGACTCCTCTTCCAGCAACTTCGACCCAGAATTTTGACCTTGAACAGCGCTTCAACCCAGCAAATGGTCGCAACAGCTTCGACTAGACAAGAAAAACTTCGATCTCCCAGAGGAATCCAAGAGAAAGAGAGAGAGAGAGAGAGAGATAGCCCCAAATTTTGATTTTCTCTTTTCCTTCCTCTTTCTCCAACTTCGCACTTCTTTTAGCCTCCTTTCCTTCTTCGTACTTTTCTAGCTCTTTCTTCTGGATATCGAACTTATGAGTGGCGGAGAGTGTGCTCCAAATGAATTCGATCTCCTTGTATATATGGGCTTGAGGTGAGGTCGAATTGCCCAGTTTGAGGCCGACTTGATCTCCTTGAAGCCGACTTGATGAGGAGGAGTCAAATACCTAATTTGACTCAATAATAAATCTTTTTATATGATTCCAAAGCCCAAGAAGGGTCTCATAAAATGTACAATGACTTAAATGACTCAATATAAATGCTAGGAGTCCTCAATGGGGACTTTGACTAATAAAAGATGACCCAAGCATGAAACCCATGCTTTAATAAGTCATTGTGATAATAATAAAAAATGTATTTTTCATTCTTTTGACAAGTGCATTACATAATGACTCAAATACATTTATGAAGACCAAACCTAGTTACATTTTTCAACACTCCCTCTTAACTAGAGAGGTATTCATAATAACATATACAAGTACAAGGAAGATCTCAAACCATATGAACTATGAAGAGTTTAGGCACCGCAATGCCATGGACTAGATTCCTTACCAGAGCAATCTATCCAAGTTCCTCCAACAGTTTAGGCACTCACGATGCCATGGACTAGATTCTTGACCAGGGAAATCTACCTGGGTAGGACTAAGATGGACTAAAACTTTCAGCCTCTCTAGGTACCATCAGTCTTACTTGCTAACCATCAACCCATGGATCCAAGTGCGTATCCGAGGTCAGAGCTCCATGACCAACGCCACCCTCCCTACTTTGGGATCCAAACATCAACACATAGTGTTGGCCGGATGTCATCCCAAGCAATGTGTCTCACACACAAAACCTCAATAAATCTCTTCCAAACGTTTATCATCATCAACAAGATCAACAATATCAATTAAACCAAGCATACTTCTAAGATATTCAAACTTCTTATTAGGAAGATACTTTGTCAATATATCAGCTACCTGATCGTTTCTTGAGACATACTGTAGCTTCACGATCCCATCTTGCACTAAGTTCCTAATGTAGTGGAACTTATTGTTGATATGCTTCGTCCTAGCATGAAACACAGGATCTCCAGACATCTTGATGCAACTTCGATTATCACAGTTTATCACAGTAGGATCCAGAGGCTTCTCGAACAAATCTGTCAGAACCTTCCTCAACCATACAGCCTCTTTTCCTACTTCACATGCAACCACATATTTTGCTTCAGTACTACTCAAAGCAACAGGATCTTGCTTTCTACTAATCTATGAGATCATGGTAGATCCCAAACTGAAGCATCCAACTGTAGTGATTTTTCCATCAGTCTTACTGCCACCCCAATCAAAATCTGTGAAGCCAATCAACTTGACTTCTTTGCTATCATATTTTAGGCAGTGATGTATAGTGCCACGAAAATATCTCAATATATGCTTGGCAGCTATCCAATGATCATGACAAGGCTCCAATTGAAACTGACTAAGAATATTCGCGCAAAGCATATATCCGGCCTAGTATTTACTAGATACATCAAACAGCGCACCAACTGATGATAGAGGGTATGATCTACGATACTTGAGTCAGAGCTCCTCAACTTCTTGAGATTGTTGATCATAGGAGTAGTCATGGGCTTGGAATCCATCATCCCAAATTTCGGCAACAACTTGATCATATACTTTCCTTGCCCCAAATATATCTCCCCAAGCTTTTGCCATACTTCTAGACCTAGGTAATAGTGTATCAGTCCTAGATCCTTCATCTCAAATTCGGCTACAAGCATCTTCTTGCATTCTTGTATCCTTCGCTCTGCACTTGTAATGAATAGATCATCCACATATAACAGAATAATGACTGGTTGATTATCCACAACCTTGACGTAGAGATTTGGATCAACAAAACTCTTCATGAACCCAATTTTTAGAAGCTATGCATCCATTCTTGCATACCATGCCCTAGGAGCTTGCTTCAAACCATATAGGGCCTTCTTAAGTCTATAGACATGAGTATCTTTGTTATTTACTTGAAAGCCTTTGGGTTGTTCAATGTATACTTCCTCATTGATGGTCTCATTCGGAAATGTTGTCTTCACATCCATAAGATGGATATTCCATCCCATTGTAACAGCCAATGAAACCAAAGATCTAATGGTAGTATACCTTGCAGTGGGTGTAAAGGTTTCTTCATAATCTATGCCTTGCTTTAGAGAGAAACCCCTTGCAACAAATCTAGCTTTGTATTTGTCTATACTTCCATCAACATCGTGGTTGATCTTGTAGATCCATTTGGAGGCAACAATTGATTTGTCACTAGGTCTAGGAACGATTTCCCAAACCTCATTCTTCATGATGGATTGATATTCTTCCTGCATTGCCTTCTTCTATACTTCTTGATGAGCATCTTCTTCAGAGGTAGATGGTTCAACTTCAATCAGTTTTGTCATATATGTAGCATATCCAGAATATCTTTTTCAGCCTTTTACTTTCTCTAAAGGTTCCTTTTGTAGCTCCATGTCCTTCAGCATCTTCAAGAGTAGCTTTTAACGAATTTGGCTTCTTCCTTGTGTTCGGTATGATGACAGGTTGATAGGCTCACTTGGTCCTTCTTCTTCTTCTTGAATTCTAGATGGATTGTCGTGTTGTACTTCTTCTTCTTCAAATATAGGTATATCTTCATCATTGGAATCAATAGGAATGTCCTTGGATCTTTTATATGCATGATTTTCATCAAATATAACGTCCCTACTTACTTCAATATGTCTTCCTTCCTTGATGTAGATTCTATATGCCTTTGAGGAGAGACTTTAGCCAACGAATATCCCTTTGGTTCTTGTAGAATCTAACTTCTTTCGTTTGTCCTTTGGAATGTGGATATAGGCAGGACTCCCAAAAATTCGGAGATGGTCCACACTTGGTTTCTTCCCTGCGAATTCTTCCTCAGGTGTCATATTCTCAAGAATTCTATGAGGACTTCCATTTTGAATATATATTGTTGTCATTGTTGCTTCTCCCCACAGAAATTTTGATAAGTCTTGATCAAGAAGCATTGTTCATACTCCCCCTGTCATAGTGCTCTTTCATCTGACAATATGGTCCAAGTTGCATTTCTTCATAGATGAACCAACTCCCCCTGTCTGCATAAACTCCTCTACCTCAAGAAAGATAACTTGCTTAGTGATAAAAAAGAAGAGATCCTCAACAATAGTCCACCGGATGAGAAAGGGATCATATTCTTCAATGAAATTGCTCCCGAGAGATGATCTATCAAAGGATGATTGTCCATGTATGACTCATCAAGGATTTAAAAGGACCCATTTATGGATAGCTTCTAGAATGATTAAGAATCATAAGCTCCCCCTAACTGTATGCATGGTCTTCCTTTTGGGAAAAGTCTCCCCATCAAATACTTAGATTATCGAGGATCAGGTCAACAACATGTGTTGTTGGCTGGAGAGTTCAAGAGACTTCTGGATTGCATTTCCTTCCTTCTCCATACTTGTATAACTTCCTTCTTTGGCATGGTTCTTCCTTGTGTAGGGACCCAAGTCAAGTTACAATCACGTGACGTACTGATCAATGGAGGTCATCCTAGCATAGGGAGTACGGTAGATATAGCAATGCGTCCATCGATAGTACTACTATGGTCCCTATCCTCATTTCCCTACTCATTGATCAAATGAGAGGTACTTCCCATGAGTCCCAGACTGCATGGGTAGGATGCCTCGACAGGAGAACTAATCATCCTGTCCAGTGGATGCCACGAAGAACTAATCATCATGGCCTACAGGAGAACTAATCATCCTGCTCCACAGACGCCACGGAGAACGAATCATCCTGGCCCACAAGGGAACTAATCATCATGTTCCACAGTCGCCACGGGGTGTCACAGGGGAAGGTTGAACCTTTACCCTATACATAGTGCACCATCAGGGGATGGTGAGTCGCCTTGTGGTCACATGTCGCTCCAAGAAGTACCCCGCGCCCCCTGAAAGTCCCAGAGCTCAATACATCATACTTGACCCTCATAGGAGGGCCTCTGTACAACACCAAGTTGTTCTCGAAAAGTCAGGAATTTGACCTTTCCTAGGGGCTTTGTCAGAATGTTGACGACCTATTCATCTGTACCAATATGTTGGAGCCTTATTGCTCCTCGCTGCACCATATCTCGAATATAGTGGTACCTAATATCGATATGCTTGGAGCGATCATGAAATACGGGATTCTCTGATAAACGGATCCCACTCTGGTTGTCACATAGAATCACGGTGGTATCCAATGTAAATCCAAACAGCTCACTGAAGAGCTTTCGCAACCAGACTGCCTCACAGGAGGCCATGCTAGCAGCAATGTACTCTGCCTCAGCGGTGTTCAAAGCCACCGACTTCTACCTCCTGCTCATCCAGGATATCGAGGCAGATCCCAAAGAGAAACAGCACCCAGAAGTGCTCTTTCGGTCCACCACACTACTTGCCCAATCAGCATCAGTATACCCAAGTAGTCTCACATCTCCGGCAGTGTATCTCAACCCATGAGTGATTGTGCCATGAAGATATCTCAACAGATTCTTGGCACCAATCCAATGTGAGTGGTGAGGCTCAACCATATGTTGACTCAGTGTGTTGACTGCAAAGCATATATCCAAACGGAGTTCACCAAGAACATTAATGCTCCGACAAGTTGACGATACTCGGTAGCAATTTGTAAAACAGGTCCGGCAGCACTACCGCTTAACATCTTGAAGTCAAGCTCCATCGGGGTAGTTACGGGCTTGCAGTCCACCATGTCGAATCTCTCAAATAAGTTCACCAAGAACATTAATGCTCCGACGAGTTGACGATACTCGGTAGCAATTCGTAAAACAGGTTTGGCAGCACTACCGCTTAACTTCTTGAAGTCAAGCTCCGTCGGGGTAGTTACAGGATTGCAATCCACCATGCTGAATCTCTCCAATATCTTCACCACATATTTTCCTTGAGATAGGAAAATCTCCCCTGGTTTCTGCCAGACTTCCAGTCCTAGGAAATAGTCCATAAGTCCTAGGTCTTTCATCTCGAACTCAGAAGTCAGGTCCCTCTTACATTCGTGAATGAGAGGGTCTACACTTGTTAGAAAGAGGTCGTCAACATATACCACCAGTATGAGAGGCTTGTCATCTATAACCTTAAAGTAAAGGTTAGGGTCGACTTCACTCCTAGTGAATCCTAGCTTCATCAGGCAGCTATTGATCCTCTCACACTATGCTCGGGGTGCTTGCTTTAGCCCATAGAGGGCCTTCTTCAACCTGCACACATGAGATTCTCGATCATAAATCTCAAATCCTTCAGGTTGCTCTACATAGACCTCCTCTTTGATCGAACCATGTAAGAATGCAGTCTTGACATCCATCTGATGTAGGTTCCATCCTTGCGAAGCAGCAAGGGCTATGATCGAGCAGATGGTGGTATATGGGGCAACGGGTGCAAATATCTCATCATGGTCTATACCTTCCTTCTAGGAGAAACCACGAGTGACAAAACAAGCCTTATACTTTTTCGCACTTCCATCAACTGCATGCTTTATCTTGTAAAGCCATTTTGAAGTGACAACTACTTTGTCCTGGGGTCTAAGGACCACATCCCAAACATCATTTTTCATAATGGACTCATATTCCTCGGTCATAGCATCCTTCCATACTTGACGATTGACGGCATTTGTGAATGATGAAGGCTCATTTTGGATGATCGTGCTCATGATGGTTAGGTATCCCTAATACCTGTCGACTTCTTACTTTGACGAAAGGTTCCTTGGGGTGCAATGTGTCCTTCAGCATCATCAAGTGTACCCCTAAGCCATGAAGGCCTCTTCCTAGAAGAGGAAGGCTCTTATGGAGGAGGATCAATAGGATCCAAAGGTTCTTCCACATCGGGCATTGTCTCATCTTCCTTTCCTTCGGTTCCCCGGTGTCAGCTTCTTCAGATCCCCTTAAAGTAGGAAAATTGTCTACTTTGCTAAGAGCCATATCTTCGTCAAAGGTGACATCATGACTAATCTCGACTTCCCTTTGACCAGCTACACAGATTCTATAGACCTTAGTATTTTTTCTATAGCCCACAAAGATTCCTTTCTTTCCAGATGCACCCAATTTATTCCTTTTCTCTTTCAGCACATGAAAATATATAGGGCTTCCAAAAATTCTAGAACGAGATACGTCAGGTTTCTTACCGGTGAACATTTCTTCAGGAGTCTTGGAACCCAATGCTTGACGAGGGCATCGGTTTGTACATATATGGCGGTATTTACAGCTTCGGCCCATAGAAACTTCGGAAGTCTTTGATCATGGAGAATAGCATCGACAGCCTCCACAATTATACGATTCTTGCTTTCCACCACACCATTCTGCTCAGGAATATATGGTGTAGTAGTCTCCCTCTTAATGCCAGCCTCTTTACAAAAGTCATGAAACTCACTGGATTCATATCCAGTCCCATTATCAGTCCCTAAGGTCTTGATCTTCTTTTCGGTTTGATTCTCAATTAAGGCTTTGAAGTGTCGAAACCAGGAGAACACTTCATCCTTCTTTTTCAAGAAGTATATCCAAGTCTTGCGAGAATAATCATCTATAAAAGTGAGGTAATATAAATATCCTCCCAAGGAGTTCACAAGCACCATATCGGATACGTCTGAGTGAACCAACTGCAATATATCGGAGGTCTTACTTTGGCTCAAGGAGAATGGTCCCCTTTTGAGCTTTCCTTCGGCACATCCTAGACATACACCTTCTTGCTCTCATTTGAACTCGGGCATCTTGGTCACCATTTTTCTTACATCAGGTAGAGCTTTATAATGAAGGCGAGCAAACCTCCGATGCCATAGTTCGGACTGAAGATATGTGTCACAAGTCATGACACCCAGCGGACTTCCACCAACCTGATATAATGAATCAACTCAAAACCCAAGAGTAAAAGCATCTTTAAAGTTCTTTTTCATACATGTACCTTGCCATCACTAAAGGCCACCTTGTAGCCTTTGTCTTCCATTGTCGAAATGGACACCAGGTTCTTTTTGAGATCAGGTACATATAATACATCTTGTAAGTGGATGGTATTTCCCTGATTCAATTGAAGAGTGACATTTCCTTTGCGTTTCACGGGATATTTTGAATTATCTCCAAGAACAATTTCCAGGTTGGTTTCCTTCTCTATAAGATTATCAAGAGCTTCTTTGTAGCCAGTGAAGTGCCTTGAGGCACCAATATCAATAAGCCAATTTCCCAGTGAGTCCCGGGGAGCAATAGTAGATAGAGTTGCTGGTAGATAATATTCATCTTGCTTTGTTGAAATTTGGTACCGGAGGACAAGTGGTTCCCTAAGGCTTTGATCTTTGGCCTAGGGAAAAGTGTCCAAAAGAATTTAATTTTTCTCCTAAAGTAACTTTATAATTTTTATAATGTTAAATCTAATTTAAAAGTGACTTTAA
>APFE030048445.1:37408-55864 GCA_000404065.3 Pinus taeda
CTTCTACAGGTTCAGGTGGCAGGCAGAGGACAGCAGACAGGCAGTGAGGAGTTCAGGCTACTGATGGTGATGAGGAGGAGTTTCATTCTCCTATGGGAGAAGCATGCTCAGGGAAGAGGAAGCCCAAGTGGCTTCAGGACACCTTGAGAGATGCCACATCTGTTGCTGAGCCGAAGAGGCCGGTCAGAGAGAGTAGACCCCCTGAGAGATTTTGTAGCTATATGGCGATGGTTACCAGCATCCTTGACTCTGAGCCTTCTAGCTATGAGGAGGCAGCTAGCCAGCAGGTCTGGAGAGAGGCCATGCAGGAGGAGTATTCTTCTATCATGAAGAATGATGTTTGGGAGGTAGTGCCGAGGCCTGAGGGCAAGTCCGTGGTTACTTCCAGATGGCTTTACAAGGTCAAGCATGCTGCAGATGGTAGCATTGAGAAATTCAAAGCGAGGTTTGTGGCTAGAGGGTTCTCCCAGGTAGAGGGAGTTGATTATGAGGAGACCTTCACTCCCGTGGCTCGATCTACTTCGATTCGCTCCATTATATCGATAGCAGCAGAGATGGGTTGGAAGATCCACCAAATGGATGTGAAGACCGCATTTCTCAATGGCTTCATACAGCAGGAGGTGTACATTGAGCAGCCACAGGGCTTTGAGGTGCATGGAAAGGAGTCCCATGTGTGCAGACTGAAGAAGGCCCTTTATGGCCTGAAGCAAGCTCCCAGAGCTTGGTACTCCAGGATAGATACTTATTTGCAGGGGATGGGTTTCACAAAGAGTGAGGCAGATCCGAACCTTTACTTTATTGTGATAGGTGAGGAGCCTCTCATTCTGGTGCTGTATGTGGATGACATGGTCATTACAGGTGCAGAGAGACTCATAGAGCACTGCAAGAGAGATCTTGCGACGGAGTTTGAGATGAAGGACATTGGCTTGATGCATTACTTTTTGGGTTTGGAGGTGTGGCAGGAGGAGGGGCATTTCTTCCTGGGGCAGGGGAAGTATATTGTGGACATCCTTAGCAGATTCCACATGGAGGATTGTAGACCCATGCCGACACCGATGATCACCAACTGGAAGAAGCTTCATGCTTCGGATTCCAAGTTGGTGGATCCCACATTGTACAGGCAGCTGATTGGTTCCTTGATGTATTTGGTCAACACTAAACCAGATATCTGTTTTGCAGTCAACACGATGAGTCAGTTTATGTGTGAGCCTAGGAAGGTTCACTGGGTGGCTGCAAAACACATTTTGCGGTACTTGCAGGGGACAGTGGATTATGGTCTAGACTACAAGCAGGGAGATGGAGTGACATTGGTAGGATACACTGATTCTGATTGGGCAGGTTGTGCTTCTGATAGGAAGAGCACTTCAGGGTGTTGTTTTGGGTTGGGTTCAGCAGTAGTGTCATGGTTCAGCCGAAAGCAGCAGGCAGTAGCATTGAGTTCAGCGGAAGCAGAGTATATGGCAGCCAGTCTAGCTAGTTGTGAGGTCATCTGGCTTCGCAAGATGTTGCTTGGCTTATTTGGTCAGCCGTTGAGACCTTCAGTGATTTATTGTGATAATCAGAGTTGCATTAAACTCACGGAGAATCCAGTATTTCATGACATGTCAAAGCATATCAGGATCAAATATCATTTCATCAGAGACTATGTTCAGAAGGGAGCTATGAAGCTTGAGTACATTCCCACTGATGAGCAAGTTGCAAATATTCTTACCAAAGCCTTACCACGGGGCAAGCATGTCTACTACAAAGACAAGATGGGTGTGGTGAGGAACACCTTCCTCAGTAAGAGGGAGTGTTGAAATTTGGTACCGGAGGACAGGTGGTTCCCTAAGACTTTGATCTTTGGCGTAGGGAAAAGTGTCCAAAAGAATTTAATTTTTCTCCTAAAGTAACTTTATAATTTTTATAAAGTTAAATCTAATTTAAAAGTGAACTTTAAGTTGATAAAGTTACTAAAGTCTAATTTTAAAGTGACTTTAATAAAGTTAATGTAAAATTAGAAAGAAAAAGTGACTTTGGAAATAAAGGACTAAGTGGGTCTTTATTAAAGTGGGGCAAATTAAAAAATAAAAAGTGAGATTTAAATGAGCATTTAATCTCAGCCCTGGATCTCAATCTATTTCAGTTATTGGATTTAGAGGTTACCCAAAAGTCACATAGGATTAGATTAAAGGAGGAAAAGGAGGCAAGAGATCATTCATTCTTTCATGAGCAGATTGAGAGAAAGAGAGCAAGAGAGCAAAGGAGATTTCTGGAAAGGGAGGAGAAGGAGACAGCAGCTTGGCACACATTCCAAGGCAGTAGTTGAGCATATTTGTACAGCTGATTCAGCACACAGTGAAAGGCTGATTTTGGCACGATTTTCTAAAAATCCATACAGCTGGATTGCACAGAAATCGAGGAGTGGTTTGCACAGAAATCGAGGAGCAGTTTGCTGTTTTTTCTGCATGCAAATCGAGGTCCGTACAGAGCATTTAATGCAGGCAGTACAGCAGCATGTAAGGCTGAAAGTGGGCACGAAAATCGAGGAGGCCGTACAGCATTTATTGCTATCCTGTTTGCTATGAGGCACAGGAAACGAGATAAGTTGTAAATTTGCTTGCTGACTTTTTGTTGAATATTTCTCACTGTAAAAAAGGCATTTTCAGAAATAAAGAAGAGCTCTCGAACTGGTTTTCCCCAAGAGTTGTAGGGGGTTTTTCCAGGGTCACATTGACCAAAAATCACTGTATTCAAATGTGTTAAATGACTGTTTGTACCTGCTAATTTTTTATTTCTGCATTTTCCAGCATTCTGTAAAATTTCCAGAATTTGTGTTTTCAGCAAAAGTTTATTTTTTCAGTTGTTGAATGTATGGATATGGAAAAGGGCATTTAACTATATGGGAGAAATAAGGTGAAACTGAAAACCGGGGTGGGAAATGAGAAATTTCTACACTTCACATAAACATCAGCAACCAACTCATCAGCAAAAAAGTAGCCATGGCGGATCTCAGCAAATTCCAGCAACATCATTCAGTAGTTCATTCAACTTCAGTCGGGGCTTCTCGCAGAAGCAATCATCAGCAACAATGATTGAAACCAACAAGTGGCTTCTCACGGAAGCAAGCATCAACAACAATGGTTGAATCCAACAGACAATAAATGGCTTCTTACAGAAGCAAATATCAACAACCCAAAATACATTCAATCCAAATAGAGTCAACAATTCCATGCATCAGGTGGTTAAATGAGCCAATCAAAGGGGTTCATTTAATCAATAGCAGTGTCTCACAACATCTTCAAGTTTTCCTCAAGCAAGTGTCCAAGAACTCACAGTCTTTCACCAGGTTCGTACCATACTTTTCAATCTTTCAATCAACTCCCTCTTACACTAGATGAAGAGGACCTCAGTCCTTGTCAGAAACACATCATCAATACATAGCAGAAAAATCATGGGCTCTTCTTTAGCAGATTTTGGATCGGCATTAATCTTCAAGACCTCAAACCATTTGGCTTTTTTACATCATCGATCAAAACATGCTTCAATCAAGTTGATCTTGTCTGCTCCCTAAGTCCAAAGCCCATCCAATCACGAGTCTTCTTGTCACTTTGTTCTTCCATCTTTTCAATGATTGCCATAGCCTTGACATATTTCATCATGTTCCTGCAATCCTCACTAGGAGGCCATGGAAGAACAAATACAACCAAGCAAGACATACAAATACAAGAGACTCATGATGAAACAATAATAGAAATAATCATGAAAGTACGTATCTCTTGTGAGTGTGTCAACTCCCTCTTGATCTTAGTCTTCTTGGGTCCAATTAACCTTGTCCACATCATCATCAAGGAGTCCACATCATCATCAAGGAATCCACATCATCATCATCAAGGAGTCCATATCAACATCATCAAGGAGTCCACATCATCATCATCAAAGAGTCCATATCAACATCATCAATGAGTCCACATCAACATCATCAAGGAGTCCACTTCATTATCATCAAAGAGTTCATATCAACATCATCAAAGAGTCCACATCAACATCATCAAAGAGTCCACATCAACATCATCAAGGAGTCCACTTCATTATCATCAAAGAGTTCATATCAACATCATCAAAGAGTCCACATCAACATCATCAAAGAGTCCACATCAACATCATCAACGAATCCACTTCATCATCATCAAAGAGTCGACCTAGTCCACATCATAATTAAGGACCACATCATTAGTGACGATAAAAAAAATAAAAGAAATACAAGATACTTATCTTTTGAGATCATGTCGGCTCCCTCTAAATTTTTAAGCTTCATGCATGAACTTGCAAATCATCTTTATCAAGATGTTAGATCTTCTAGGAGCTAGGGTTTCTTCCCAAGGCTTTATTTTCCAACTCGATTTGACTTGATAGGGATAACAATTCGGCTAGGTTTTCAATTCCAAACCCTAATGATCTTTTAGATTTAGTCTAGGGTTTACAAACCCTAGATGTGAAACATTCACCCTTGCATTCTTGACCAACTTCATTATTCTTGATTACAATGTTAGCAGTATGAGAGATTTGTCCATAGAAATCTTTATTAAGGTTTCCAAAACAATAGTCAGACATTCAATCCTTCAAAACATTAGATGATGCAATCTCATCAGATTTTAGATCCTTTTTGGGCTATGAAGGCGAACTTTGTCCTCTTATCATTTCTGCCTTGCTTTCATTTTATTCCAATGTTCAAAATTACAATATACAAATCACAACATCAATCTCATTACTTTTGCAATAAATAGGTCAAAGCTTATTTTCCAATATTCATGACGGCATATAGTTATATAGGACTTTAAACAAGTAACATCTAGTAGATCTTTTGCACAACCTTTTGAAATTCCAAAGCAGCGAATTAATTCTTTCACACTCAGATTTGCAACTTGTTTAACTAATGGGATAATGAGAAAACCATCAAAAACTTATTTTTGAAATTTCAACAATCCTAATCACTTTCTCGAACATTTTTAGAGATGCATGGATCTTGTTGGCTTCATCGCAACCAGGTCGGCCCTTTTTTCAGGGTACGTCATCCTTTGTTTATGTATAGTGAAGTGTCTCCTTCCAATAGATCTGAATCCTTCCAAGACTTTGCATAGTGCCTTAGTAATTTGATGTTCGGACTTTATCTTAGTGCAGTTTTCCTTCTTTCGAGCAGTATTAGAACACCATAGATCTTAATCATCCACTAATTTGTGCCACAGGGAAGAGCTCAAACATCTCGGATATCACGATATACATATTCAACATAGACTTTGAACAGGCCTCGTCCTTGTTACATTTCCTCGAAGACAAAAGGATTCAGACTATATTATTCAATTTTGGATCACATGACCTTTCACAGAGGTTCAAACTTTTAAACTCTTCATAGAAAATTCAGATGACAGAAGTCCCATACAAAGATATAATACCACAGAGATAGACTTCTTTAATCCGTAAAAATTCTCAGGTGTCGCATCATAGATAGACTTCTTTAATCCGTAAAAATTCTCAGGTGTCGCATCATAGATAGACTTCTTTAATTCGTAAAAATTCTCAAGCATCACATCATACCTTATAGACTTTGACCTCAAACTTTGTGATATTTCGCAATAGCACTGCTTGGGAGTAGGCGTTGAAGCAGGAAGCGAAAGCGGGAGCTGAAGCGGGAAGCAAAAGCAGGGGCAAGAGTGGGGAGCAAAAGTAGGAGCAAGAGCGAGGAGCAAAAGCAGGAACAAAAGCAGGAGCAAGAGTGGGGAGCAAAAGCAGGAGCAAGAGCGGGGAGCGACATTTTCAAAAGCTCCCTAGTCGGGAGCGAATTTTTATATAATATATATTTTTATACATTTTGATCCGTATATGTCAACAAAATCATGTAAAATGATGAATTAGATATAAAAAGCATAAAAACATGGATTAAACCATATAACATCAATCATCTAGAAGTTATAATCTTCATCAACCACGTCCACAAGTTAGTAACATACAACATATTGAGTCTCATGATTGAAGATTCATCAATCTTAAAGTTTCACGCTTTCAAAATTCAATATATAGCATTTGTCATCATTGATCATTAAATTTGTATTTGTAACCATCACCATTACCAACTAACCAAACTATAACAAAGAATATCTAACATGAAATGAAATGTTTCAACTTTCAACTTTCTCAAAGCATCATATTCATAATTCATTACCAATGAGTAATAATTTCCAACTTCAAACTTAAATTACATATATTGTTTTACTAAAAATATCATAATAAATATGAAAGAGTCAACAGTTATAAAAAGTTAAAACTACTAGAAACTAGAAAAGGCAAGTAAATCTATTATCTACTGCTTGGGGCTCTTGCCACGAGAAATGTCTAATTTATGAGAAGCTCGTGGTCTATTGGGAGTCTCCTCCTGCATAGTCAAACGACCATGTCCAAAAACCAGAACCAGAAGGCAGCAAAGCTTGTGGAACTAAAACATTGGTACTAGATGATAGGGTTGGCATGGTTGTTGTTGTTGTTGCACTTGCTTCATCATCCTCTTTCAAAAATTTTGTTTCCAAATCTTCTAGATTATAGCTCCATCCTCCAAATTATCTTCCTTTGGGTTTTTGTCCCAAGTCAGATATGATATATTAGCACAAGCCCACTCACAATAATGTGTCAACAACCTCAAGCTGTAGTGCACAAAAACCAAGCATTTTGCCTAGTTTTCGTTGAAATTTTCCTCAGTTCTATAGCATGAAAATGGGCCACAGAGAATCTATATCTCGCAAAGATGATCCCGGGTTCAACAATTTTAAGTACATTTGCCCCATCACATTCAATTCACTTTGTGGGCATGTGTGTGCCATTGATGTGATTCCCCAAAACTGAGATCGTGGCTTCCTACTGCTCCCACCAGAGAAATAATTTTCTTGTCAGGTAAACCTTCTGCCAATTTAGATGAAATCTATGGAGTTCATTGAAGGACCGTGGTCCATATTTCCTGGTGAAATTTGATAGTAAAAGAAATCAACTTTAGTCGTGTATTTCTATTTTTCCTATGCTACATTTTATCCTTGGTATCATCACAAGCAATCAGCCTTCTTCCCTATCTAACATGTATTTCTACGTTTTCAATGTTTACTGATGCTCCTTGCTTAAATCAGATTGTTTAAGAATGACCAGTACAAAATTCAATTGGTGATGGAGAAAAACAAAGAGAAGAAAACTATCAGATAATACGAGATTAAGTCTTGTGACATAAAATCCCTAAAACACTGAGATCATAAGCAAAGAGAACCAATATGGAATTCTCAACAGCAAAATATAACTTAGTCAACCTTGCTTTCATTAATCTGAGATGCTACTACATAATTCCAGTACAAATAAAAACAAGTCTCAAAGAACCGAACAGCATGTGGATCACTGTCACTACTCAAGACCTTGTTAACTTATCAAGCTATGAAACTGTTGTTACAGACTAAGACGATTGGTCAAGAAGCCAAGAAAGTTTGGATGCTAAAGAAAAGTGAATAATGGCATTGATGATCAATCCCCTTGTATGCTTCTTTTATACTTGTGGATGCGCTCGAAATTTGAGGTCTTGTTTCAAAATTAGCTTGCTTTTCTAAAGATGGATGTAAACTGAATTTGGGCATCCCCTGATCTGATTGTGCATGTGGTTCTCCTCAAGAAAAGGAACGCCTTTCTTGGAGAAGTTGATCCTCTCAAATGCATTTCTAAAGATGCCTTGCCATGCCATATATAACAGATCTTCCTCGTGACCATACACAGTGCTAAAATGAGTGCTTCCAAGTTTGATTTTAGGCCCACATAGAAACAGCACTTAAGTTAATTTGTACCTTCAAAAGCCAGGACCTTCCCTTTTATTTGTGACTTCATAGAAGCAGTAATAACATTTAATGACAGCAGAAGCACCTGGCTCCAAACATAGCCGAAGCTTTTCTCGCAAAATACATTGTTCTGGGATCTGTTTACAACTAAATATAGCATCCTCAAATCAGCTTCTTAATCCTGATCCATTATTGACACCTCTATTTTTATCCTTCAAGCAGTGCTTTATCTTCATGTTAAATTAAGCCCACAAAGATGCTAAATATGGGACAGAGTGGTGCCCCACTTGTTGAGAATTCAATTGGGCAATGTATATGTTAATTCTCTTTATGTTACCTTTTTACTTATTAGCTTTGAGATTTATTATTCCAGTGTGCAATACATCAAACAGCTACCAAAACAGTAAGAACAATGACACAGTATATAGGCTGCAAGCCAGGGCCAAAACAATGTTGCACGAAGCGCCCCCCCCCCACGGTTCCAAGCCCGAAAGCGCATCCCGTGCGGAAGCGCCTAGGAAGCTTCGTTGGAAGCGCGCTTCCGATTTTTTTTGCCGCTTCCTGGAATTTTGGAAGCGCCGCATCCAGGCCTCCGAAGTGCGCTTCCTGTACGCTTCCGGAAAAGCGTTTAGAAAATCGGTTTTTTTTTTCAATTTTTTTTATTTTTTTTTAGGTGAGTTTGCTTGGTGGGGGTGGGTCCACCTTGGGTTAGGGTGAGGAATGAAGGCAAAAAAAAAATATAAATATCGCAGATGCTCCCTCATGGTAATGTTAAATTCTTAAAGTAAAAGTGACATTCTCCTTTATTTTTCATTTTCATCCTTTTACTTAAATTTTTAACATTACCATGAAATGACTCAGGATGTTTGAGAGTGGCTCCAGCCTTATTGGACTTCATATAGAGAAAATAGAATTTCATATCCTATTCAAAATTCAGCAGACTTAACAGTTTTCAGGAATTTAGGATCAATGGGATTGTGGCATTTCATTAGATTATATCAAGTATGAAGGTATGCGATTAGCATTTAATCAAGAGCACCAAGCCCTATATGTACCCTAGTGTTGATGGTGTTAATTGTTGAACTCCTTTGTCACGCGACACACCCTTAGCAAAAAATTACCTTTCAATCAAGTCAAAATAATCGAACAAGCATGTTAAGCTTTTTCTACCATATTTTAAGTCTTGAATTAGGTAGTTTGATCAAAATTGGGCAATGTTGACTAATATCCCTAGACAATCGAGGTAGAGGCAAAGGCTAGACAAGAGGACAAGAATCTAGATTCTAGATGGTTGATGCTCGAATAATTAATCATTAATGTACAATGGATGTTATATCTATCTTGATTTATGCAAAAATATGCATGTTTTCATGTCTTCTACAGCTAATTTGGTATTTGGGATGTTTGTTTTGAGTATAAATGCAAGTATATATATATATATATAGCAGACGCTTCGCTTCCTAGATTTTTGGAAAATGACGCTTCCGCGTCCTCGCTTCCAAAAAATGTCCCCGCTTCGTCCCCGCTTCGTGCATCATTGGTCCAGAGCAAGTAATTGCAGCTGAATTCTTTGCAAACCTTATATCCATTGATTATAACTCATCTAAAAGTGAACATTTATCTTGAAAAAGGATTCATGACATGATAGAGGTATTTGCCAACAAGTTTTCAACAATGGAAGATCTAAAGGATGGAAACCTGGAATTTGGAATGGAAACTCATAAGGTATCTATGAAATCAAGAAGGAAAGTTGTTACCCACAAAGTTGGCTGGTTGAAGTAGTTTCCTTGCATTAGGTTAAATTTATCAACATTTCTTTACTAGTATCATACTTCACAATACTTAATTACTTAAATTGTGGCATCTTGATTCTTGATCATATGATCTTAGGTTGTGAATAAATAGTTCCAACTTACTTCTTTCAATGAATTTCAGAGCATCTCTTGTTGTAGCTACTGGAATACAGTGCAATCAATAATGTGTAGATGTTGTTATTTACAATTTACATTATATTTGGTGATACTAAATAATATTTTTGTTGTTATTTACAATCATTAAATTTACATTATATTCGGTGATACTAAACAATATTTCTATGAATTGATGATGATGATTTGTTTATGTTGAATTCGTGATGATGATTATGTATTTTTAAATATAGAATCTACATTCTAAAGACCAAAAGATGAATGATAATATGAAAATTTTATTTTATTTCATATATATATATATATGTGTGTTGTTCCCTTGATGTATCGAATCTAGAATTCTTGAAAATTTGTTGTATTCGTTTCAAACCCCGTATCCGTATTCGTTTCAATGCAACTTAGGTCTATACCTTCGTGGAGGCTTTGGTTGAGCGCTTGCGTGGGCTAGTGAGGGCAAGTAGGTTTGCTACTTTGCTAGAGGTAGTGAATTGCATGATTGATTTGCAGGATGCATTCCCCAAGACTAGGGCACCAGTTCCACCATGATCACCTTTCCCTCAAAGGGGCTGTGACACAAGACTGCCACCACAAAGAGATGTTTAGGGCTTGGGCAGTTGGATGATGAGACTAGGAGAGACCTTCGTAGGAGGAAGTTGTGCTTCACTTGCTTGGAGCCATGGGCACCTGGGCATAGGTTTACCACGGGTAAGGCCCATTTTATAGAGGCGTTTTTTGATAGTGAGTCAATGGATGGAGTAGAGTAGGAGGATGATGTAGGAGGTGGTGAGTTGCAGACCACTGGAGGTAGTGGAGGAGGAGGAGCACCACCCCCACCTGATGGAGACCTCTTCAAACCCACTAGAGGGGTCATCGCTTCACTAAGGGGAGTCCACAAGTATCTCACACCGAGGATCAAGGGGACTGTACAGGGACAACGTGTAGCAGTCTTGGTGGATAATGGGGCAACCCACAACTTTATTAATGCACAGATGGTGGAGCAAAGAGGTATACAGACTGAGAGATTTGAGGGGTTTTTTACTTTTTAGTGTTGGTGCCGGGAGAGAGGACTATGGAGTGCACCCGGTATGTCCCTAGTTTGACAGTGACTATGGGAAATTATTCTATTATCGATCACTTCTTTGTGGTCGATGTTCTTGACACCAACATTGTCATGGGTGTCTAGTGGCTCTATTCCATGGGGCAAGTCACTATAGATTGGAAGAAGCTGAAGATGGGGAGTTCATGGGGCCAGATGGGAAGCGAGTGTTGCTGAGAGGGATGCATTCTTACCCACCGCAGACAGTGTCAACACATAAGGTGGAGGTTGACTTATAACATGGAGATATAGAGTTGACAGTGGAGCTCAGGATCACAGAGGCAGGGACTCAACTACGATCGGTACACCTGGACATCTAGGAGATTTTGGATAGGTACCCAATAGTTTTGGAGATATTCCTTTAGGTAGGCCAACTGGTAGGGGATTTGAGCACATGATTAAGCTAGAGGAGGGCGTGCATGTCGTGATCACCATGCGATATAAACATCCCAAGCCATATCAGGATGAGATTGAGCGTGCCATACACGAGTTGTTGGCCTTGGGGAACATCAGGCCCAGTTCAAGTCCCTTTGCTTCTTCAGTTGTGTTGGTGAAGAAGAAGTATGGGACCCTCCGCATATGTATCGAGTCTCGACTACTAGGCCTGGAATAAGACGTTGAAGAACTGGTACTCGATTCTGCGCATAAACAAGTTTATGGACAAGCTTAGAGGATCTAAATACTTACCTAAGATTGACTCATGCTCGGTCTACCACTAGATCAGAGTTCGGGAGTGGGACATTGCAAAGGCAACCTTTAGATGCCATTATGGGCATTTCAGGCTTTTGGTGATGCCCTTTGGGCTAACCAATGCCCCTACCACCTTTCAGTCTTGCATGAACCACATGTTCCGCAAGTAGCTTCATAGGTTCGTGCTGGTGTTCTTTGATGACATCTTGATCTATAGTAGGACTTGGGAGGAGCACTTGAAGCATTTGAAGGAGGTGCTTCGTATTCTTAAGGAGCAATAGTTATACACCAAGGTGTCCAAACATGAATTTGGACTGTCAAAGGTGCTATACCTTGGCCACATCATCAGAGAAGATGGGGTGCGTGTTAAATTATGGTATGTTCTATGCTTAGAACAATTTACTTCTTTTACTTTTATTAGCCATTGATTAGCAATCACAACATAAAGTAAAGTAAAGTGCAGATAGAACATTAAACGATCGACAGAAAACGAGCCAAGACAAGAGACAAAAGATGTGGTGGCTAGCCAGGGACACACCAATGTGGGGAAACCCTTTGATCAAATCCTCTTTTATCTTCAATAGTTCAACAGAGAGAGAGACAGTACAATATCACTAATCAATGATTTACAACAGCAGTAATAAAACCCTTAGACAACAATAGTAAAAGTGATCAATTAGCTCCCAAAATGTCTTCAAGACAACCTAGGAGAACTCGGTCTCCAACAGAGGTAGTGGTAGCCCAAAACAGTCATGGTAAGATGGTCAAAATAGCAGTGCATGCTACAACATATTGTAGCTAGCTGTAACCAGATAACACAGTCATAAATGTGCCCTTAAACCAATGTTGTAGCAATCGTTATCGGGATATTATCAACGAGGGGAAAAAATCGAAAAAAGTCTAAAAAATCGTAACATACAAAAATATTCATTTTTTCTCAAAATTTTTAATATCTAAACCATCTACAACATAAAATAAATACATTAACACATAAATATGATAAAAGAACTAATATATAAGATGTATGATATCATTTCTAGTGCTACATCACACATAACAGTGAATCATGTCCTGACTCCTGAGTCCCAACTCAGCCTCAAAATATCAACAAAAAATATAATGATGTATCTCATATCATGAGTCATAATGTCATATACAATGAAATGAACCAAATAACTAAAGTCTAATACTACTGATTTCCTCTGCCCCTCTAGATGTAGATGCCGGTGGAGTTGTTAGTGGACTCTGCTATGCTCTAGAAGTTGAAGAACTAGGAGCTACAGAAGGTAGACCACATCCTCTATTGGTGACAGAGGTACCTGGGTAGGTTGTGTCACCTCCTCCTCTTGTTGCTCCTCATCAAAAACATCGTTGAAAAAAAAATATTATTATTATTATTTTTTTTGCCTTCTTTCCCAAAGATTTTTTCCTAATCGCGATTTTTTGTGAAAAAAATTTTAGCGTAAAAATTGGGCGATAATATCGCCAAACTCAAAAAATCGCGATTTTCCAATAAAATCGTGATTTTCGCAACACTCACTCAAATAGTCAACGCAGACCTATTTAGCACTTCAGCTAGCCTAGGAGAGGTTGCCCACACAAGGGCACAGTCAATGGAGGCAATCTGCTGGTCAACGCAGGCCTAAACCATTTGCTGCACCTTCCTGTGTCCTCCTAAAATGCTGCCCTAGCTGCGTCCTCTTTCCCACGCTGCCCTAGCTACGTCCTTGTCTTTCCACGTTGCCCTAGCTGCGTCCTCTCTCCTTCGTATACCCAAGAGACAATGGAAGAGATGGGAGGTAAGATGAGTTGAGATAATGACTCAACCTCTCCTCTATTTATATGCAACGCTGGGCAAGAGTGCCACACACTTAACTGCTGGCCGACCTTGACATTTTGTCAAGTAATTACTAATAAATTCATATCTCCATAAATACTTGTCGGAATTGGATGATCTTTAGATCAATCCTACACCTCTCGACATGAGGAGTCTAGGAAAAATATCAGCTGCCATAAATGAGGTGACCCACATGGAGTTTGGCCCTAGTTGCCAATTTTAATAGTGTGCACCAGGAGAAGATCAGGGCCATACTGGATTGGCTTACGCCTAGAAGTGTGGAAGAGCTACGGGGAATTTTGGGCATTTGCACCTATTACAGGAAGTTCGTGAAGGGGTTTTCACAGTGAGCAACACCCCTCACCGATCTGATCAAGAAAGTTGCGTTTGAGTGGATAGAAGTAGCACAGGGGGCACTTGAGCGCCTTAAATAGGTGATGAGCAACTGTCCAGTGTTAGCATTGCCATATTTTTCATAGCCATCTGAATTGGAGCGTGATGTGTCCGATGAGGGCGTTGGGGTTGTTTTGATGTAGGGTGGGCACCCCATAGCCTTTGAGAGTCTGAAGCTCCTTAGTTATGAGAGGCTCTACTCCATATATGGCAAGGAGGTGTTGGGCATCATGCATGCGTTGGCCAAATTTTGACAGTATGTGTTGGCAACAGGTTCAGGGTGAAGACTGGTCACAACAATCTTCCATTCTTTCTAGAGCAGAGGGAGCTCAACGAGAGGCAACAAAAGTGGGTCAACAAGATCCAGGTCTATGATTTTGACATAGAGTATGTTAAAGGCAAGCAAAATGTGGTGGCTGATGCCTTATCGAGAAGGCCTGCGACACTATCCCTTATGAGTATTTGCCAGGATTGGAGGGTGCAGTTGCTGGTGGAGTACTCTAAGGATAGGCATGCTTGTGAGATCTTAGATGGCACCCACGCAGATGACCGATTCCGTGAGATGGATGAGGTGATCTACTACAAGAACCGGATCTATTTGGTACCTTGTTCATAGTTGAGGGAGAGGATTATGCAGGCTGCACATGACTCTCCACTAGCAGGGCAACAGGTGTTCCTCAAGGCATACCGAGCTATCCAGAAGCGTTTCTCATGGAGGGGCCTTAAGGGGGATGTTTTGAGGCATGTACAACAGTGCGATACTTGTTAGAGGAACAAGGGAGAGTAGACACACCTATCGGGACTACCTCTTCCCATTCTTGAGCAGAAGTGGGAGAGTATATCCATGGATTTTGTTACAGGGATGCCAACAGTACAGGGGTGGGACTGCATATATGTTGTTGTCGACAGGTTGACCAAGTATGCCCATTTATTCGCAATACCCTCCTGGTCATCAACTTCACAGGTGGCTGAGTTGTTCTTCAGGGAGGCGTTTAGGTTGCATGGTCTCCCTAAGACCATTGTGAGTGATAGGGACAACCGATTTATGGGGAGACTCTGGTAGGATCTGTTTTAGTAAGTGGGGACTGAGCTCACACCTAGTACTAGTTACCACTTACAAATCGATGGCTAGACAGAGATTGTGAACATGTGGTTGGAGGGGTACTTGCGCAATTACATGACTGAGCAACAATGTGCATGGATGAAGCAACTTCACCTTAGAGAGTACTGCTACAACGTTTCACATGTCGATAGGTATGTCTCCATTTTGTGCTCTGTATGGTTATGATTCTCTAACATTCACTGATTTGGTGTTTGGAGACAGCAGGGCCCCAGGGGCCAAGGATTGGATACAAGAGAGCCAAGACATCCTTAGGGCACTTAAGGATAATTTACAGACAACCCAAAACCGACAAAATACATATGCAGACAAGCACAGGGTGGAGAGGCACTTTGAGGTTGGGGACTTAGTCTTTTTGAGGCTCCATTTGAGGCTCCAACCATACAGGCAGTCCACTTTGAAGTAGAAGGGAGTTGAAAAGCTCAAACCACGTTTCTATGGGCCTTACAGGGCGACTAGGCGGGTTGGAGAGGTGGCCTACTAGCTAAAGCTCCCGCTAGGGAGCAAGGTACACAATGTGTTTCATGTCTGATGGCTGAAAAGGCCTTGGGACAACAGGTGACAATGACTACTGACTTAACCCCCTTTGGACGATGAGGGGCATTTAGTGTTGGTGCTAGAGGCCATTTTGGAGGTGAGAGAGAGGGGGCTCAGGAACATGATAGTTCGGGAGTTCTTGGTGAAGTGGAAAGACTTCCCAAAGGAGGATGCCACTTGGGAGGGTGAATATGTACTCCAACACCCATCATTGCAGTTGCTTGAGGACAAGCAACATTTAGGTGGGGAGGACTGTGATGTTCCTACTTAGCAACTTTGCTAAGTAATTATCAGTTTTGCCAATTTTGCAATTTTGCTATCATAGATTAAGAAGAGTGGTTAGGAGGACCCCACTTGGCATTTTTAACTTGAGGAGGCTCCAACATAGGAGAAAGGAAGGCAAATTGATTTCTTAGTGGGAAGTGGGGGCCACCCAAGAGGAATGCACACCCCTTGGAGGAAGGCATACTTGTGGAGGGAGAAAAAGGGAAAGGGGGTCGATTGATCCAATCTTATATAGGAATGCAACAAGATACAAATACAAACATAAACTCTGAGATGCAGTAAACATAAAACTTCATTTCATTAATATCAAAGAACTGAAATATGCTTACATACAGAATGGAAATAAACTAGTTCGGGCGATGGTAGCTATCTCTTTGAGAAGAGATGTGGCAACTACATGCCTTTGAATTGTGTTATAATGAGGCTTAATTGCCTTTTTATCATTGAGAAACACTGTGAAACGCTAAACATCCAAAAACCGAACCCTAGGAGATGAAGCGCCAAAAGCTTGTGGGCCCCATTGGGGTAGGTTGGAACGTCAACTTCCTAGGTTTGTAACTTTGGCATACGATCTCTGTTTGGCTATCACAAAACTTCATTTCGAAGATCTCAAAGAGGAGGCCAAAAATAAACCATTAAACTGATTGGACACTTTTCCGGTCTCTCAATTTTCCGTAAAAACATCTTTTAGTCCCTCAAAACGACTACGAAGTTTAGGACCTGAAAAATTGCCAAAAATAGTAAGTTATGCTATGATTAAGGAAATTGGAAAGAAACAATGGTGACTGTCCAAATGGAATAGGCGGGTGGCCACCAATATCCATCTGGATCAGTCCTTCCCCCATAGGAAGCAGTGGTCCCCATTGCATTCAGTGCCTCCATGAGATGGGGGAAGTTCTGCTAAACTTGGTCCTTGGTGAGTCACTTGCACTGGTGCAGGAGTTGGCTAGCTTTGACAACCCCTTACAATTGGATCTTTTGTTGGCGAGTGCTCTTGATCTTCATGCCCATGATCCAATTAGTTATGGTCTGTTCCATGCAGTCTGGGTTTAGCTCTGTTGAAGTGAGTTGTTCTGCAATGTTTGATGTGTCCAGTAATGGTGGAAAGTATGGTTGAAGGCAGTCCACATTGAACACTGGGTGCAAGCCAGGGAATGGGGGAATGCCGAGCTCAGAAGTGTTGTCTCCTACAACCTTAGTGATGGTGTAAGGCCCATATTGGAGCCTGCGAAGCTTGTGGTGGGCCCCAACGAGACGCTCGTTCTGCAAATGTAACCAAACTTTGTCGCCCACCTGGAATCTATGTGGCACCTGATGCTGATCACGACGCTGCTTGTACTTAGCATTGGTTCTGTCCAATATGTCATGGACCTGCGGCGGATGTGCTGAATGCGCTCAATGAAGCTCTAAGCCTTGTTAGCTTCGCCCTGGACATGAGCCGAATCTACCTCAGTAGCTGCAAATGGTATAGTCACATCAATGGGACACAGTCGCTGGAATCATAGTTGCGGGGGAGAGCCCCCCACCCCCCCCTCTCTCGAACCCGCTCCCGTATCGCGCTCCGGGAGCGATTAGGCGGAAAAGAATTCTGCTGACATAAAAAAAATTAAATTTAAAAAAAGAAAATTGTTTTAAAAGCCCAATGGGCATACAAAATTTCATTATCAAAGTCATTGAGCAAGAGCAAGAGCAAAGGAGCAAGGAGCAAGTGCTGAGGAGCGAGGAGCAAGCCTGCAGAGGTAAGTAACTTAATAATTTAGTTAGTCTAGTTAGTTTAATTTAGTTAATTTAATTTAGTTTATTGAGTTTAAAAATTATGAATTTGAATTAAATTAATAAATTAAATTAATTAATCCCAATAAATTAAATTAATTTGCAGATTCTTGAATCAAAACCCTACAAACATCAAACACCATGGACCTGGCTATATTTCTGGGCATTTTCCTCTTCCTGGTCTCTTTTATGGTTATTATGGTGCTGGAGAGTAGGAAATGGAGGGGCCAAACTGAAGAGGGGGATGAAGAAGTTGGAGAAAGTCGAATTGGTGAAAAGCCCGGTGAGGAGGAGCTGGAGAAGGGTGAACATGACCCTCAAAAAACTAAACAAGACCAAACCCCATTGTGGAAATATGTTAACAGGGCTGAAACAGGGAGAGGGGGTGGAACCACTAAATTTCATTGCCCCCATTGCAACACTGATTACACAGGTTCATACACCCGTGCTAGAAGACACCTCTGTGGGAAAAGGCCATGGGATGAAGACAAACAAATAGGAATCAAAACTTGTACAGCGGTGTCAGCAGCGGATAGAGCCAAATACATAATGAAGAGGAGGAAGCCCAATACAAATCAAAAAAATCAAGGGGTTTCTTTGAACCAAGCTCACAATCACAAAGAACTCCTTCAGCATCCTCCCAAGGCAGTGGATATGGAGCCACAGGGTCATCATCTTTAAGGCGTAGAACCATATCAGATTTCCTTGATGAGGGGTGTAGGAATGATGTGGATTCAAAGGTTTACAGGTTTCTCTATGCATGTGGGATACCATTCAATGTTCTTCGCTCACCTTATTGGCACGAAATGGTTTTGGCCATAAATGATGCCCCTAGAGGATACAAGAGCCCTGGGTATGACAAGGCAAGAACCGTTGGCCTTGATAATAAAAAAGCAAAAATATCACATTCTTTGAATAGAATGACAAGTTCTTGGACTGAGCATGGGGTGTCCATTGTATCT